>BQNB010001172.1:61622-90733 GCA_026074375.1 Tanacetum coccineum
CAAATGTGTTAGAAAGATTCTATACTTCAGCTGGAAATCCTGTCAAGGAGATTCTTCTTAAATTGAATCTACCTGATCACAGGTCAATCCTTACGGATTCAAAGGTTACTCCAACCAAACACGGGCGAATAACAAAGCAATATTCGTCCCCCCTCTTTATTGTTAACTGTTTAAATGCAGGATACGTAAAGATGGTGGTGAAGGTACCTGATTATAGCTGACTCATAAGATTCATAACCACATGCTCATACCCGATCGACAAATATAAAGACATCATGAAAGCTCAAGTACATGTTTCAAGGTTTCCGTTAATCTGATACCGAACGTCTTTTTTGAAGTGACGAAGTGTTAAAGTTAAAGAATTTCAAGAAAGACGCAACATTAAAGCTTTCCAAGTCAACAAATCAAGAATGGTATGAGCATGTCGGTCTAGAAGTCACAAGATCACAAGATAACAAAGTAACAAGATGACAAAACAAGATTATTCTTGGTTGATGATCTTACAGTGCTCAAGATCATATCTCTACTTACAAGTAAAGATAAAGGAACAAGCTCGATCCTAAAGTCAAAGATTACTACAACATATTCACAAGAGAAAGTTAAGTTTACGAGCTGAAGACTAAGAGATATAGCATAGTATGTTAGGTTAAATTTTGTAAAATGGAGTGACCTCCCTTAGGGGGAGATTGTTGGAAACAAGAAAAGTATCGGTCACTTCCAAGTTGTAATAGTCTTAGCCCGTAGTTTGTTATATGATTAGTCTAGTAAGCTAGTCTGGCCCAAAGACCATGGAAAGCTCGTTAAGGCCCATGGACGGCCATATATGTAGTATATATACCCTCTCCATGCCTTGAAGAGGGTGGTTGGTTGTTTCATTTCTCATTTCATACACATAATAATATTATCATCCATTCCATGTTACTTTCTCTCTCTAGAAACTTTCCAACCCACTTCTCTCTCTAGTTCTTGTATAATATTAAAGATTACTAGTATTCTTTAAACCCCGTCAAAGAGATTCTTTTGAATCCTACTTGATCACAAGCAGTATTTATACTGATTAACGGGGAACCGGGTTATTACAACCCTATTCGAAGAAGTGACAAAGACACTTTCATCCATATATGTGCTTATTACTAACCTAAACTTGCAGGTTTCCTGATAGTAGCAATATCTAGTCCATGACGAGTCGAATTTACAGCCACATGCTCATACTCAAAGAAGTAAAGTTTCAAGTATTCAAGAAAGCTCAAGTTACAAAGTATTTCGCTACTCTGATAATCAACATTTTCCTTGAGGACATCAAGTTATCAAGTCAAAGTCTATTCAAGGAGATTGTTAGCGAGCTTTCAAGATAATACCAAGAATGAGCATGTTGTCCAAAGTCACAAAAACACAAGAATGCAAAGTATTACAAGATAATCAAATGATGATGCAAGATTTATGATCTCAAGAAGTTCAGAATCAAGTAATAAAGGCTCAAGATCACAAGACCATCAAGCATGAAGGAACAAGCTCAAGCATAATGATCAAAGACCACTACATAAATATGCAAGACAAAAGATCAACTATTATACAAAAAAAACTCAAGATCAAACAAAAAGCTTCAACGATTAATGAATAAGGTCACAAGGAGAGATCTCTATGATCACCCCTTAGGGGGAGATTATTAGAAATACAAAAAGTGTTGATCATTTATGAGATCTTAATGATCGTCCCTTAGGGGGAGATTGTTAGAAATATAGTTTCTAGTGAAGTGACGATCATTATCGATCTCACGAGCCTCTGTAATAGTTAGATAATATCATGTAATAGTTAGGAAGCTAACCGAATCGGGTTATGGAAAGGCCAAGGAAAGCCCGACCTAGCCCATCCCTTGTAACTATATATACCCTCTTCACACATGGAGAGGGTGTTAGTTGAACCATTTTTCTCACAATACAAGTGTGTGTTTTATATGTGTTCTCCCTTTCATTCTCTCTTTCTAGCTTTCTCTCTCTAGTTCTTAGTTTGTGTGAAATTCAAATTTGTCAGAAAGTTAATAGGAGACCGATACAATGGAATAACTGAAGGAAGTAGTCTCAAAGCATGGAGTGCCAGTTTCGATTCTCTCAGACCGAGATAGCAGATTTACATCTCGTTTATGGCAGTCACTCCAGAAAGCGTTGGGTACACGTCTGGATATGAACACCGCTTATCACCCACAAATAAACGACCAAGGTGAGAGGGATATTCAAATAATGGAAGACATGCTATGCGCTTGTGTGATAGCTTTTTAGAAATGGTGGATATAGCCAACTCACTGGTCCATAGGTAATTCATGAAACAACCAAAAAGATCATCTAGATAAAGAACCAGATTCAAGCCGTACGTGATCGTCAAAAGAGTTACGCTCACGTGAGGCGTAAACCTCTAGAGTTTGAAGTTGGAATTAAGTTCACGCTTAAAGTTTCATCGTGGGAAGGGGTGATACATTTCAGCAAACGAGAAAAGTAGAACCCGTAACACATTGATCATTTTAAAGTGCTAGCTAGAGTTGAAATCATTTCTTCCCCGAACTTCCACAACAACCAGGTAAGGTTCATAGCACATTACATGTGTCAAACTTGAAGAAGTGTTTGTCTGACGAATTACGTGACAACCGGCAAAGGTTAGGTGAAATTCCAGGCGAGGTCCTGAATTCACTCAGGAACGTGAAGACAAGTTTCGATATAAATATCCGCACTTGTTTTTCGATACCACACCTCCAACAGATACCATGAATTGAGCTTCGGGAAAAGCCCTCTTAATGAAGAAATACTGTGACAACCGGCAAATTTTCAGATTTCATTTTTTATGAAATACTGTGACAACCGACAAAGGTTCATAGCACATTCCATGTGTCGAACTTGAAGAAGTGTTTGCTGGAAAAATGGAAGATGCCTTGCACGTTTAGGCTATTTGGGAGCTATCTCTTTAGATGGATTCGTTATATCCCATGCATTCAGTAGCTTGGAAGATTTACAAGTCTAATTGGGATGTGTCCTAGGTTTTTATTGTTTATTTCAATTGAGGCATGTCTCTTTTGTCCTAGTAGAAGTTCAAGTTTGTAACTTGATGTTTGTGGTATTTCAGCCACATTCCATATGTACTGAACTGTTTCTATGATTAATATATTTTTTATGATTTACTTACTATTAATCGGGAAGTTATCCCGCGTAAACTGAAAAACATCTCTGGATGCGTTCCGGCTTTTGAATAAATGTAGTCTACTCATGACTAATGTGTTACGTCTTTACGGACACATTTTCATACGTCGTGTGTCTTAATTTTAAGAATTACGTGAAATTCTTACTAGTGCATCTCATTTTCATGCATGCATGTGCATACATATACTTCCCACAAAAAAAAATCTAGATATTGCACAATCATGAAAAATTCAAATTTTGAAAAATAATGGTCCATCCCCTCCCCCTTGTTGCGTCCGACCACACCCATACACAAACACAATGCACACAAAATTTGTTGCTAGTCATTTTGTTTTATTACCATGTCCTTCTCTTAATAGCCTCAACCAATTTTTTCTCCCACCAAAGGTTGAACCTCACACATTTGGCATCTCATGTGATTAAGTGTGTATACATAGGATGTGTCTACATTTATTCATTCATTCTACATACACAAAGACACCTACAAAGAAAATTTCTCTCTTCCTTTCCTTCTCTTCTTGGGTTTGGCCGCAACACACACACCAACACCTTTATGTTTGTTTTCTTGATCTCAAATATTAGGTTACATTTGTTACTAGTGTTTCATTGTTGGTTATTTTTGGTTTCACGTCTTGTTAGTTTGAGTTAAGATTCATCATTTTTCTTCACTTTTGTAAGCCATTTCTCATCTTTTCTTTCATACATATTTCATATATATACATCTAAGCATATATCTCATGTTCTTTCAAAATATCATCACCTATGTTTGTGTAAAGGATTTTCATAAAGAAACTATAAAATAAAAGGGTTGTACAACTTTATTTATGTTCTTGAACTCATTCTTGTTATTATTGAACTTTTAAGTTAAGATTTGTGATTATAAATGTAAAAAGTAGTTCTTGGTGTTCGCATAACAAATCGGTGGAAGGGATAGGTAGTTTTGGAGTTGTTTGAGTGTTGGTATCAATCGGTGGAAGGGATTTAGGCTAGTAATGAAGTTGTTGTTGTTGCAGATAAATTTATGAGGTAGTTTTGGTAGGATATACATTTTGTCTGAATTTTCTATGAGGTATAACAGGATCAAATTTACTTTGAGTAGTCGAAACTTTAAAAATATGATAGACTTAAATACGAACGCGTGGATATAAATTTCGTTAAAATCCGACATAAAACGAGTGAGTTATGACCAAATGAAGTCCGGGTAAAAACTAGTGACTTTTCCAGCAAAATTGTTTTAAACGCATTCTGTCCAGATTACGTTTTCATGTTTTTGACCCATTTTGGGTCCGAGTCGGGTGAAACTCATAAGATAAAACTTGTAGAATATGATTTTTTTCTTGAAATGTCGTTTTTTGACCATCCCGTGAGTCCTAATATCAAAGGAGTTACACCTTTGTAAAGTCGGACTAAAATCTATAAATTTTATAAACTTTCTGCATGAATTTAGCTAATAAAAGTGAGCAATTTGAAACGTAAAAATGAGGTTTTTGGGTATTTTAGAGTCTGAATGAGCTATAAAATATTTAAAAAATATTGTAGTATTACTTACATATTTTCTATGCGCGTCAGAAACTTTCCAAAATATTATTAAGTAAGCAAGATAGGATTTATTAAAGCTGATGACTTAAAAATAATAGTAATGAATATAAAGACGAATAAAATTGATAACTAGACTTTTGGCAGGTTACTTTGCGTGTTTTAGGCGAGATATAAATTAAACGGAAATATTTAGAAAACGGATAATGTGCGGGATTTCTAAATATTGGTAAAAATAGCAACTTTTGTTTTAGCGTCAAAACTTAATAAAACTATATAACTTTTACGAGATCGCATGTTGACTTACATACCTAAAACGCAAACATGTTCGGGTGATGAGAACTTGATAAAAATCTCATATGCAACATTTTACTATGTTTGCTTGCATCTAAAAAGCACTATATTTCAACTAGGTCGCGTTTAGGACATTCGTACTCGTTCTTCGTTTGTTGATTGTTCCCGATTCACCACTTGCTAAAGGTGAGTTTATAGCCCCACTTTTTACTTGTTTCTACGAATACTTTACAAATCTCAGGGTGAGTATGCTATGTTTTTTACTTTGGACGCAAGTACTTCTAAATGTTTACGAATTAGTCTAAGTACTGATAACCCACTTGCCCACTATCATGAACCGTTAATTACGTGTTTTGTAAGCACGAGTGTTATAGATAGATCTATTGGGGTTAACATCCCCATCCGGGTATGTAGCGCTTACTTGTATCGGTGGTCCCGATCAAACGGACGTATACCATGTCGGAACTTGGGTGGTCTAGGGTTGGAAACCTACATGGACACTTTACTTGGCATATATTTGTTGCATTACATTGTTTAGCTTCGGTGTCATGAGCTTAGTACTATCGTAAATACCTTTTTGTGATATTGTATGTGTTACAATAGTCATGCACTTTTAAATCTTGCGGTCCATACAGAATGTTTTACGCAAACATATGAACTCACCAACATTATTGTTGACCTTTTAAGCATGTTTTTCTCAGGTGTTTAACTTGTAAGGATCATTGAAGTGCATTTGGAGTCAGCATGCATTATGGCTTTACTACATGAAACTTTTATTTAAATAAATCGTTGATGTTATGAGCACCATTTTGATTACCGTTTCAACTCTGAATTTTCTAAATTCGTGTAAAACTTTATTTCTCTTTATAAATTCCAACGATGTATTATTTTCAAAACGTCCATTTATTGGTCGTTCTATTGTACTTTGTGCTTGCGTATATATGAAGTTACGCCCCCGGTTACCTATTCCGCTGCGCCATATTTTGGGGGTGTGACATTAAAGTTATGAAATCATCAGTTGTTTTACGATGATATGCTTCATGGCAGTTGATGTAGGTGTTAGTTTTTATTTTTTATAAAAATGTTGTATGTGTCCTATTGTTTTGGGTAAGTTAGAGTCATTTATCAATTTGTTGTGCCTGAAGTGTGTTCGTTTAAGTTTTATGCTTGACCGTTTAAGGCTTTGTTTGTGTTTAAAAGTAATAGAATGACCCGTAGTTTCGCGATCTTATAGTTTATAGCAGCGCTGGAGTTTTGAGTGTTTCAGTTTTTGTGTGTGTTTTAAAGTTGTGAAATCATCGGTTGTTTCGTGATGTCATGCTTCATGGCACTTGATGTAGGTCTTTGTTTATGTTTTTTTATAAATATGTTGTGTGTGCCCTTTTGTTTTGGGTAAGATATAATCATTTAGCAATGACAGAATCTATGTATAATTATAAGTACTATAAAGTGTGTTTTATTTGGGTACGAGAAACCAAAATTGTGTTTTTATATTTGTGTTTATGTCTTTATATTTTTGGAACTTTGTGATCGTGTTTGGCGTGCCAAGGCTCATTAACTATATGTTCTTATGTGTGAATGAATTTTTTCATGTTCATGTTGATGCTGTTAGCGTGGGTATAATGGCTATGTTTGGCAACAAGCGTTTTAGAACGTTTAGGAGCGCCAAGCGGTAAGCGGTAAGCATTTTAGATGAAAAGCTTGTTTGGCAACACCTCAACAAGCATTTGAATATTGTTTAACCACTCCAATCTCAAATGCTTCTTGAAGAAGCATATCAGAACTGCCCCTAGCAGTTTGTTATAAAATTACATTTATACCCTCAAATATAAAATTTATAATTTCTTTAATTGGGTTATATGTCTTTTTTTATAATTTTACACTTTCTAATTACAGCTTACAACTACGTTACCAAACACTTTTTTTAAACAAATAGCTACTGCTTATTGCTCCTGCTTACTTACTGCTACTGTTAACTGCTCCTGGTTACTGCTCCTGCTCCTGCTACTGCTTACTGCTACCGCTACGTGTCACCAAACATACCCAATATGGAAGTCGTATTTTAGGGTTTGGCCCAAACGGTGCAGCGAAGTCACGAGTACATTTTATGTGTGGTAGTTTTCTAGGCATTTGTGTATCTGTTTAGGATGTGGTTGTTGCATGTTGTGGTGTTGCGCTTTTTGGGTTGATTTGGTTACCCTTTTATAAATTGTGTCATTTAATATTTATGTTTGACCGTTTAAAGATTTGTTCATGTTCGAAAGTAATAAATTCAATGGTAGTTTGGCGATGTTATAGTTTATAGCAGCACTGGAGTCTCAAGTGCTTTTGTCTTTGTTTATGTTTTAAAGTTATGAATTCATCTGTAATTTCACGATGTTACTCTTCATGCCACTTGATGTAGGTGTTTGTTTATGTGTTTATATAGAGATGTTGTGTGTGTCCTGTTGTTTTGGGTAAATGAGAGTCGTTTACCAATGACATAATCTGTGTGTAATTATAAGTAATTTTAAGTGTGTTTTGTTTGGGTACGGCAAACCAAAATTGTGTTTTTATATTTGATTTTATGGCTTTATAGTTTTGGAACTTTGCTACTGTGTTTGGTGTGCCAAGGCTCATTAACTATATGTTCTTATGTGTGAATGATTTTTTAGGTTTATGTTGATTGTTACGTGTCTCATATTTCTCCTCTTCCTAAATCCCCCTCCACGGCTTTATCTGATCCTCATTAACGTGATGCTATGATGAACTTAATGCTTTGACTAAAAATAGCACTTGTGTTCTTGTTCTGAAACCACATAACATCAATGTGCTTGGGTTTATGTGGTTGTTTAGACATAAGTATCATGCAAATGACTCTTTAAGCAGGCACAAAGCATGACTTGTGGCTAACGGGCATAGTCAACAGATTTGTGTCGATTGTGGTGACACGTTTAGTCTGGTGGTTAAATCGGCCACCATGCGCACTGTTCTCAGCCTTGCTATATCTCGTGGTTGGCCAGTACATCAACTTGACGTTAAAAATGCCTTACTTAATGGTGATCTCTCAAAGACTGTATGCATGTACTAACCTCCAGTTTTCGTTGATTCTCGATTTCCAAATCATGTTTTTCGTTTGCAAAGATCTTTATATGGCTTGAACCAAGCACATCGTGCTTGGTTTCAAAGTGGATATGCTATTCGAGTGTGTTTCTCTTCTAGCTGTTGTGACTCTCCATTATTTATATATCGACTTGGCACTGAGGTTGCCTACTTATTGATATGAGGATGATATTGTATTGACAACTTATACATCATTACTTCAAGGTATTATTTCATCTTTGCATCATGAGTTTTACATGATTGATTTGGGGGTGCTTAATTTTTTATTAAATTGTGTTACTTGTGATTCTACATGTATGTTCATTTCATAAAGGAAATATGCTCTGAAGCTTTTGGAGCGATATGCTTTCTTACGATCTTACTCGGACTCATGTTGATAGAAGCTTGACCCTAATGGGGACCCTATCTCGGTCTCGGATCCTACCTTGTATCGTAGCCTTGCAGGTGGGTTTGCAACACCTTACTTTTACTCGCCTAAATATCTCGTGTGCCTTCCAGCAGATATGTCTTTACATGTGTGATGCACGAAAGCCTCGGCAGCTTTTAGTCGTGTCTTTCGATATGTTCGCAGCTCGTTAGATTTTGGTCTTCAGTTATATGCTTCATCTACTGTTCTATCATTGTTTATTCAGATGTTGATTGCGCGTGTTGCCTTTCTAGTTTCTACTAAATGCTCTACTTCCAGCTATTATGTGTTTTTGAAAAATAAACTCTTTGCTTGGTCTTCCAAGCGTCAACACACCATTTCACGGTCTAGTAACCAAAAGCTATATTTTTTCAACTCAGCAACACCAATAAATTAGCTCACGAAACCTTGGTAAGTTAACACGTGCTATTTTATCTTGTAACCAAGAGAGAATAAAAATATATTCCATCTGTCCCATTTTTATTGTCCACGTTTCCTTTTTGGGATGTCCTAAGTTCATTGTCCACTGCTAAAAATAGATATGGAAATTTAATCAAGTTTACTATATTACCCTTGTTTGAAATTATTATTACAAACTTTAAAGAATAATTTAATTAATTACCCAAGGGTAAAACTGTCATTCTGCCAAAAAGTAAGAAAAAGAAAGTATTAATAAATGCACTTTTCTTAAATTGTGTGTTTTTTGTCAAGGGACAATAATTTTGGGACGGAGGGAGTAACATTTTAATTTATTGGCTAACAAAGATATACAGCAGTTTCTGAGCATGCAGCTTACATTAACCAATAGGAATAGAGTAAAAAACTTTACACTTACTAAAAAAAATGTCACCGCCAAACAAGCTGTTTTTTTTAACGAAAATATATATTAAGAAAACTTAAGATCCATACAAATCACTCCTCGAAAGCGAGGTAAGTTCACCTAGGAAAGAAACATCCCAACTAAACCCTAAAGTGGAAGAAAAGGCATGATGAGCAACCCAATGAGCTACTTGGTTTCTTTCACGGTTAACCCAAGAAAACCTTATTTGCATGTTTTCCGCCCATATACGAATATCTTCTACAAGAGCAGCTAAACTCCATGGTGTGGACGTGTCTAAAGATGATAAGGAGATAGCTATTTGGGAGTCAGATTCCACAATTGCATTAAACCATCCATGATTAAATACAAGCGAGCAAGCAAAGTGTACCGCAATGATTTATGATCGTATACAAAGCTTTATTGATACAACCCACTCTGTTCTAGACGTCTCTCGCATTTTATCAGTTGTGGCAACTACTTGTTGGTTTATATGGCGATCTCGTAACAACTTTGTTTTTTGAAAATGTGACCCCATCCCCGCACAACACCTTGGCAGCTATTTATGCTCAACCTAATGACCATCAGAAGTTTGTTACTCATCAATCAATTTCAAGCCTTACCTCAGCGGCCACCAACCTTGATTCCACCTCACACACTTCTCCACAGTGGACGAATAATGCTTATTTTTCTTCTTTTCAATATTTGTAGTGGTATTAGACATGGTAAGTAGGTGTTTGAATGATATCAGTGTAAAAATCTTCCTAAAAAATGCCATTTTGAAGGATGGCTTGAATGAAATTTGTTTGCAATTTTCACAAGAGCTAAAGGGCTTTTAAAAAAATATGGTACCAGAACTACAAAAGAGATAAAAGGGTACATGAAATGAGCCACAAAAGTAAGATAAAGAGAGAGAAATGTACAGGCAAGCAAGATCTAAAAATTAATACCTGTTTTCCTATGTTTATGAAAATTTGAATGATACTAGACATGGCAAGCAATAAGATTTAGCAAGTGGATTGTTTTAAGTTTAGATCTTTCCAAAAAAACTAAAAATTTGTAAGGTGGCCAGGGGGTGCTTGGATATCTTATCTTTTAAGCTTATGTTTGATGAATGGTGTTTATGGAGCATTGGTTAATTCAGCCAAAAATGATCAAAATAAAAATGAAGTCTTTTTCTCCATCAAAATACTCAAAAGTGCATTACGAGCATTTTAAAAAGCAATAAGCTCATAAGCACTTCAAAATAAGCAATTCTAGACACCCTCATAAATAATTTATGTTTGCACTCAACACAAACGAAAATACAAATAAAAAAAATGAGTAGGAAAATTACCTACTTTTCGAGTTCTTCCTTATCTCCAAGTAACTTCTTTTCCTGTTCACCAATTTTAAAATCTTCAGACTTTATATTGTGTTTATTGATTAACTTAAAATTTATGTGCTTCTAAACATGATAAGCTGTTTAGTATTTGATGTGCACAAATACCAGGAGGGGAGGCACCTAATTAGTGCATCATCTTAACGACCTTGCAATTAACCAAATGAATTAGCCTCTACATACAGTAAAGCAACTGGTTTGACTTTCATTAACGAGCTGGTCATCAACAAAAACCGTGGTTTTGGTTAAACCTTTCCATACATGACCATATATGTCTGTTTATATAAAGTTTTTCTCTATTTATGTGGTACTTTAATGTTTTTCTCTAACCGGTAATGCAACAAGCTACAAAAAGAATGTGGTGTCAAAGGTGCAATGCGAGTTGAGGTACTTAACAGTACAAAGGTAAGCAACGCTGTCATGTGACTGTGTATGGCCCATGGTTTGAACGGTTTGTCAATGGGGCTTAACAACACATACCCAAGAAAGTTTTTAGATGCGTAATGAACCAGAAATTGAGTTTCTGCCTAATTTACTAGCAGTTTGTTGCAAACTATAAAGAGACTGCGGAAAACCGACTTTTCTAGTGGCCAAGACTTGTACCTTGAAAATAAGTTCCAAATAATTCAGTTGTACTGGTCATTTTGTTCAACCTAAAAGTTACATTATAAATCCTAGAGGTACACTAGCAAACCATTCTCTATGTAGTCCTATTTCATTTTCAGTCCTTTCCTACTGTTGTTGTTACATGTCCCTTAGATTGATAATACATTGACACTAATGACTAAGTGTGCTAATCAATGTGCAACTTGTTTTATAGACAGATGCTCTGTGTCTAATACCCTAGTCTACAATAGAGGCAAATCACAATGGACCTTATAGTTTCTATAATAGTCTAGTAGGCAGTATCAGCAAGCTCAGGGCCAGTAAAACTCAAATTGAGAATCGACTCTTAAGCTTGTCTTTCACAGAGAAAGATCAGACAGCCAACAATTATGTAATTTACATAATACACCTAAAGAATTTTCTGACTCAAATAATCTAAGTATAGTAGCATACCTCTTCTTGAAGGGTTGATATGTACTCCATCATCAATTGTGTCTGCATCAACGAAATTCATGGTTAATATATGAAGCATTTAGGAACAGACAATTACTACCTGATATCATCACCCTCGCAGAAAATTTTTAGACACAAGACCTGCAGTGTGATACTAAACTAATATACTCCATATCCGAAATCACTTAAGAAATGGCGAATTGAGATAGGAGGAAGAACAATTCACGATAGTTTGATATCAATTGATACAAACCTATCCCATACTTGGCTCGCATCGGTTAATAAGCTAAGTGTAGAACTCACTCCAACACCAACCAATCCCATACTTCATCGATGTGGGATCATAACAATACCCTACTCTTGGAAGAACCAACGTCCTCGTTGGAACCTCAAAAGGTAGGGCTAGCTCTGACACCAATTGCGTATGTATTTCAGATAAGAAATGAAATTCGGTTAACCAAACAGTCTTGGCGAATTGGGATAGGAGGAAGAACACTTCACAAAAGCAGTTTGATACCAATTGATACAAACCTATCCCATACTAGGCTCGCATCGGTATAAAAGCTAAGTGTAGAACTCACTCCAAAAAGCTAGCTTAAAGGAGAAGGGGACACCTAGACTTTATAAACCACCAATTCCATACTAATAAACATCTTTTTATTAATGAAACACTAGCATCAATTAGTAATTGAGGAAGTAATTACAGTATAGTTGCTTAAGCTCAGACTATCAGAGTGAGTATCCACTAATGGATTACTAATGTAGAAGGGAAAATTGTGTTTTCTTGATCTCACTTGTGTGTGAAAGGGGAGATAATTATTGGTCAATATGTCATGAATGAAGAATATGAATGATATGAACCTAAGTTTTATCAATAAGTAGTATATTTTCCTAACAACTAATAGTGCACTAAATTGGCCTGAAATGAGTCTCCTACCAAACCGAGTCCATGTCACCTAGTGATGATAAGGTGTTCATTTGATGTTTCGGCATTACATGAATTCTCAGTTTGTGATATAGTTGTGTCGAAATGTACTATTCCCATAAAATCATAATAGGGTTCCGAGCAATATAAATACACCGCAAATACTAGATGGCTAGGCCTGGTTCAATATAACAATGACTAAACAATGATCCACTAGATGGACGACGCTCTAACTGGCTCATAGCTCATCAAATAATATATATGGAAGACCTTTGGTGAAGATATCCGCATATTGATAGAGCGACAATAGCGAGACGAAACATGCAAGAGGCGAACTTAGTCTGCCGCGACCTGATCCCGAACAAAGTGAATGTCAATCTCAATATGCTTCGTACGTTGATGTTGCACGGGATTAGATGAGAGATAGACCGCGTTGATATTATCATAATGAACTAACGTGGCAAAATGCATCGGAGTGAAGCTCACGGGGAGGTTTCGCAACCACGAAGTCTCGGTCACAAAGTAGGCAACACTGCGATACTCAACTTCTGCACTATAGTATATTGTCGTTTAGACGACCAAGACAACAAATAAGAAACACACAATAACCATATGTGGATCGGTGAGTAGTAGGAGAATCGGTCAGCATCTCAATAAGCAACCAACGAGGAGGTCGATGATGAATAAAGTTAAAGACAACATAAAATTAGGGTTTTTAGGGACATCTTGGGTAAATCTATGAGACCATGTCAAACTGTATTATTCCCAAAGAATTATAATAGGGTCCACGACAACATAAATACATCACGAATGCTAGATGGGCTACGCCCGGTACAAAATAACAATGACTCAACAATGATCCACTAACAAGTTGTCTATTTGATGTTTATCCTACCGTTTGAGACATGCGGGATGATTTAGGAGATATCATGTACGCTTATCGAGGATAGATTGTTAGCCATATGTATGATGCTATCCACAAAGTCATTCCTTGAAAGATGTAAGGATATCAGGTTGAATTGTAACCACATGTAGTCTAAACAAATATGATAACACACAAGGAATACATAGAGCTAAAAAAGATGTGCCTACCTTTCATATAAAGGTTGGCTAGCCTATCAGAATGTAATTGTAACCACATATAGCTTAACAAATATGATAACACACTAGACAAAAATTATGAGCGAAGCAGAAAAAGTAGTGCCCGCATTTCGTTTAAAGGTTGTACCAAACTAACCGCTAGTGGCATACAGAGAACCCATATGATGCAGCTAATATTTAGAAAAATAAAAGTCCGCTCTATATGATAGCGAGGTTGGACAGTGTCTATAGTGGAACTTTTTATAGTTGTAAATCCATGTCTCAAGGGTTCCAGTGCTTTAAAACTGAAAAAGATGTTAACACTTAGAGATACTTTGTACCTATGGTAATAAATAATTAATAGCGGATGCACTCCCCACTATTAAGGTAAGCAGAAACTAGATATTCCAATAAAATTCAACCATCCAGTCACAGCTTACCTTCTGTTTCGAATTTGATCAGCTTACTGTTCTTATATGTCATCTAGGTGAGCAAGCATTCAATATTCTAATCACACTGCCACCGCCTAATCACAGTTTAACTTAATTATGTTCGTCTTTTAACTCTTGATAAAAAGTGTTGTTCTAAACATCCCAATACCCTATTGTCCGGACCGCGAGAGAGTTAAAGTTGTTGCCAGGATTCATCCTGAGCTAATATTGGACTCCACATGAGGTGCATTATATATTTATAGGGCTAATATCAAACTATGAATGAGATTCATAGTTTAAAATTATGTAGACAAAGTAAAAGCCAAACTTTTTAACTTCTCAAATGTGAACTTGCACTTCATATTTGTTTGGAAAGTACTAAGGAAAAGGCTAACCCGATAACAAATTCTATAGCACCCACTAGAACTAATAAAGCATATAATTGAGCTACCATATCATCCAAAGCTACACAAAATGTTAAAAAATGTCTAAACTCGCTAGACCGTCGACCTCTACAAAGTTGGCCAACCATCATCTTCCATTTTACCATTAACCTGATCTGTATCACCACTTCGTTGAAAAACATATGTAACTACATGTTCATATGCACCATAAGCACCCATATCTAAATGTCTCTATCATGAATAACTTTTAGCATTGTTACTGAAACTATACACCCGATTCATATTGTTGAGGAGATCAGCCCTATCTGAAGACCCGATACTCTTAACCAAGAACTATATATAACACCAACCACAGAATAGCAGCATGTGTTGTACACGTCGTGAGCTAGCGGACGCATGTAGAGTGAAACCTTCTCTGATAGTCTCTTTCATCATATTATTGGAAGCTTCCCCGCCCGATGCTTTGTTAATGTCAAGAGTTAATATCAAGATGAAAGGGAAAGACAATAAGAAAGATTCATGATAGAGACTAGAAGAAGGGGCTTTCTTAGAACAATTCCCAGAGTTTACATGGCATGGCACGAGTCCATTTCAGTGCTTCCTGGATGTGTGTGGCTTGTGTGAAATAGACGGTGTCCAAGATACAATCTGCCCGAAACTACCAAAGGCCTTTGGACCAATGGTATGTGAGTGGCCCATTAAGCAACAAACTATGTGTTCAAGTGTCATTAGATGGAGACATGTGTGGGATAATATTTGTAAGATAGGTAGTGTAGGTTGTATAAAAATTTGTTGTAAAAAAAGAAGAAAAAAAAGTTGGAAGATTAGAAGTCTTCCCACCATGAGTGGTTAAATCTAAATAGGATGCAAAGACAAAATGATATTGGAAGGATGTGAGGTGAGGGGTTGTCTATTTTCTTGCTACTAGTTGGTGGCTCAAAGTAAAACTGTAACACATGAGATATAGATATCCGTTCGAGATGGCTAGAAGATTGGAAAAGGCATGAAGTGCTCAAAAACCCACATGTCACACAGAAACAATAGGATACCATGTGCAGCTATGCACAAGATTAGACACCAACTAGTGCGATGTCAGTGGGGAGAGTTCATTATTGCTTAGGTGTTGCAGATCAGTGTTTGCATTGTAATTTATGGAGCAAGCATATATTAATACTATACGAGTATATAAATGAGTCAAATCAAGATATGTCGGACTACGAGATTAGGAACACAATTGAAGCTTTGGGAATAAAGTAGCACACAAAGGTACGTAAACTAGAAATGCACAACACACACGAGAAGGAAGAACACAAAAGTATGTAATGGAACCGATCAAATCCAGGCCAGACTATCCGTAGTAGCCCTGGCTAGATGCTAGCACCCTAGGGCTGACATGGGTTCACCTTCACAAGAACCATGAAAGTATCAAACCCAATTGCTCAATGTGGGTAACGATAATACCAAGCACTCAACCAGATATTGAAGTGTTGTACTCATTGCTTGTCAATGATCAAACCCATCATAACTTGAACTTGACCTCACATGTTTGAAATCTATGTCACAATGAATGAACTAAGGTCCAAAATGTGCTTGGATAGTATTTACTCACCCAATGGCCAGAGTGTTATAGCTATCATTATATACCCTATTCAGGTACACCCTTTGATATCGTGCAATAAGCCCACTAAACACTACCAAACCTGATAAAGAAACAACGGAAAGAAAGCTACGGGTTATCTAGCACTATTCACACTATTAATATGGCAGCAGTAATGTCAAAGCTATCTCTAACAAACATGTAGTGTATGAACATACATTCATACACACAGACGCTCCTAAATGAACTCTGCCTGCACCCCTAGTATATGGATCGATACAGCCTTTCCTAACTTAATAAGATTACAACCACTCAATCACATTAACATAGAACGAGGCTTATTATCCAACTGTCAAGAATCTAACATGTGGGTCTACTACATGAACTCACCTTCCACTATCTGACAACACTCCAAAACATTCAAAACTTAATATAAGTCTTAAGGCTTTTAGTTATTACCATAATCTTCTCTTACAATCTTACATCTAACTATATCTTTTTCTCAATGAAGACTAATCATAGGCTCAGAGGCCATCAAGATTTTAATTTTCATCCTCATTGTTTTATATCACCTTCCGATAATCTTTGGTAGTCCTTAATTACACATGTATTACAAACTTAATCTCCTAGGAGAGACCAAAGTTCTTCACACACGCATTTAACGTTTTCAGAACAAACTTTATTGATCCACCAAGATATATTCTCGAAGCAAACATGAATTCTCTAACTAACTATCAAGTTATTACCTTTCTCATATTTCAGATACTTGGTACATTAATGGATTTCGGCTAAGCTTTCTTCATCACCATAATCCATCCACAAGATGACAAAAAGTTACTAATTAACAAAACCATGGAGCATTGATGTAACAATAGGAAACAAGTCAAAAGAAAACGTATAAACACACAAATACTGTGACAATGATCCAAAACCAAGTAACCAACATAAAACTACACTAGTCTAGAAGGCGAATTGAATGTATAAAGACAAAAGTACTATTAAAATGATATAATAGAACATTAATAGCCTGGGAAACAAAATTGAATAAGTAGCATCGGACAATCACCTTTCTCAGGCGTGTTTGCACAAGAGCAGCAACAAGTTCCTGTTCTAATTCAATCATGTCAGTCACAGAGACGTCCTCGGTACTATTCTCTTCAACAAGCCTGTGCGAAAAGTTGGATTACATTGATGCTTGATCAACACTAATAGACTAACTCCCAATGCAATCTCATTATTGTCTGGCTTTCCAATGTTTAGTTGACCTAGTTTTTAACATGTGAATGCACACACATACATACATGTGTCTGTGCCACATCTGTAGTTTATATGTTGTGCATAAACAGTCAAGATTATATGTTACCTATCCACCGTCTGTAGTAGCTCTTTACATGTCCGGAATTTTTTGCCTTGTGAAAAAACATCCTGAAGGCATGATTTTCAAAGCATCACTAAGTCGTTAATCATTAAACATGTCATTAATATTGTGTATATGATATTAGCAGTATAATCTTCAACTAGCTCTCTGAAAAGTTATTGCTTACCAAATCTCCACCAGCTCCTTTGTTAGTTCCATCTCCCGCTTTAATGCAGCTTTTCTGATACCTTGAAAGGATATGCTCCACACTGGAACATATGCAGTCCGTGAGCGTTGAAATGATTAGTTGTGAGTCAAGTGAACTAGTACAAGAAATGTGAAGCACAAAAATTCTTTGAAATCAACTTTTAGAGGATCATAGTTAATCTCTGATTAGTAACATTTTAAGGTAAAGCAATTAGTACAACTCGATATACATGTTGTTGAGGTCACATTGACTTATATAGAATGTAGTTAGTTACATTGAAGAATGAAGTTTGGCGAGCATACATAGAGTTAACAGGTTGGAAAGAAAGGTGTCCTTCCAAGCCAGCCAGTCCTAGAAAGGGTAATATGTGCCACCTATACTCTCACTATGGGTCACATTTTCTACGGCCAGTCAACGCCATTGCCCATCTATGAGCAATTCCGCCCCAATTAAGGTTAAGCGGTTATGAATATTGGTATTAAATTAATATCAGCAAATGGGGTACTGATATTCATATCGACTAACACCACACAGACTCAAACCAAGTAAAGCCCTCATTTTTAGAAAGGTTTGCGTGGCCACTTCAGGGTTGTTTGCACCTAGTAGGAATTGAACTTGAGACCTCACACATTTTAGAGGGATGCATGTTATTAAGCATATTCATACAAATAGAATTTAACAAAGAATGATAGAACAAAACCATGTAATTATATACCAACAGGTGGCCTAGCGGTAAAACGCATCACTAAAATGTGAGAGTTCTCAAGTTCAATTCATGCTAGGTGCAAACAACGGCCACGCCAACCATCTCAAAATAAGGGAGGGCTTTATCCGGTTTGAGCTTGTGTGGCGGTGGGCTATGGATTAGTCGGCCAAAAGGTTAGAAACCTGGTTACCCATAAAAACAACATGATCAATTTGCATAAATTAAAAATCCTAAAAAATTGATATACCAAGATCCTCTAAACGATAATTTTAAACCAATCACCTTAGTATAATGTTAGGCTTCTAATAACTCTCAAAACGTAACCAAAACAACAATTCGCCTACTAGTACACTATTTTCACCAGCATATAAGCATTTTGGATGCCTGGTTTCTCAAATGATTTGAACCTACACTAAAATGCTACATATGTGAGTGAACCTATCTTATTTACGTATACTACACATATAGATCAACCATCTCGGCTAGCTCAGATGGCCACCAAGGGTAACCTTGGGAAGTTTGGGAAGTTTGTTATCGGGACGTCTCAGGTTCGAGCCTCTCCGTGGGGGTTTTCCTTCTGGAGCAAAAAAGGAGTGGGGTTTATCCCCTAAGGTGAAGGTTCGAGTCTTGAATACTGCCCAATTGGATGTCACTGTGAGCTCGAATAACTAACAACTAACTTGCCGTTTTAAAAAAAACACACATATAGATCGCATGCATATTAAATGGCTATATATTCTACTGGGAACATATATATAAAATTAAGCAACTTATTTAATTGAAAGTTTTATAAGAAAATGAAGGTGACCTATTACTACGGGTGCCGAAGCAAGCTTCGTAAAGCTTATCACGGGCAGAGAAGACAAGAACAACAATATCAACATCACATAGAACCGATAGGTGACGAGTTTTTTTAATCAAACCTGTACGGCGTTTAGAGAAAGTGACTTGACGGCTGCTTTTATCTTCTATTCGCTTCAGTTCCAGCTTCCTCCGACCCATTAACTGTTTTGGTTTTGGTGAATGTTCTTGTGGATCTAACATGTGTGTGTAGGTGATTGAGCTTATCCGTCTTTGTTTTTCTCTTTGTGATTGCTGCCTGATGTAGATATCTCTTCATTTTTATATACCTCCATATTTACGGAGTAACTTTTTTGTCAGGACTCGCCAACATATAGGGACACGTTTTGTGGTTCTTTTCGTTGCTTGTGTTTATCTATACCTATTTTTGGTATGGGTGGCGTCTCTTTATCTATACAACATATAAAGCATTTTGTCCTAAATGTTTAAAACTAAATTTCTTAAAACTAATTTTTTTAATTAATTAATGCTTCAAACGCAAATAACAGTTGTACATGCATATAACAGTTGTGCGCATACGCAGATTATGAAAACTTTTTAATACCATTAATGGTGATTGTTAATTTGGTCAAATGTTGAATTATTGAAAGTTGAAAAGTAGAGTTGTTCGGGTCCATTATAAATCCATCTTCATATCTCATTTTCTCATTCTCTCTCTTAAAAAAATACACAACACCACAATCCATCTCTCTCTCTCTTAAAAAAACACAACACCACCGTCGGCTGCCACCCCACCACCGCCGGCTGCCACCACCACTAGATTTGTTGTCGCCGTTATAGGTTAGTCGGAATATATGTGTTTTATATTTAAAGTTTGTTAATATTTATTATAAAGTTTATGTTATAAACTTTATTATTTTTGAGTTGTGTTTATAGATCTATGTTTCTTTTAAGTTTTAAAGGTTTTATTCTTTATAAATCTTTATATCTGTTTATGTTATAACATTTTTTACATGTGTCGTCGGAATCTTTGCTCGTCGGAATCTTTGATCGCCAGAATCTTTGCTCGCCGGAATTATTGGCTCACCGAAATCTTTGGACACAGTCTTGCCGGCATTTATGTTGAACCCGCTGCATTGCCGGAATTCTCTATGGTTCTCTTAAAAAATTTGTTATTAAATTTTTAAGTTAATTACATGGTTCGTCTCTGTGGTTTGGGTCAAATCCCTAATTGAGTCCCTATTTTTTTTTCTTGCCTAATTGATCCTTATGGTTTAAATATTGCACACCGTCCGTCCCTATCACCAAATTGAGTTATCTTTTCTTGTTATCTCATCCCATGTGCTTGGCACATGAGGGTATATTTGTCTTTTCATCAATTATTTTTTGTTTTGACTAGTTTATTTTTTTTAAGTTTATTTTTTAAAATAAACAAGATCTCTCACATTAAGATGGGAAAATATGGGGCCCAAATTTCTTTTATACAATCCCTTAAAACCACAAAATCATTATTGCTCTTGGATCTACTTTTTCTTATTCTTTTTAGATATATTTTTCAAAACACAAGTAAACAAGATCTGTTAAGATGGTTGCTGCTTCTCGAGTCCCATACTCTGTCTACACAAGCACATAGAAGCACGTGAGAAGATGTTAAAAAAAGTAGATCTTGAGTATATATATATATGTGGAAGAGTTTATTACAAACTTATTACAAATCACACAAAGGGTTCAATATCCAAACCTTGCATCTCACAATTAACCAGCAGTTCGAGTTTATATACCAATCTGCTATGACGGTTGCAGCAGAGGTTGGTAAAATAGGTGGCGGCGGAATGAACCGTTTGGGTTTTCTATCGTTAGCAGAGAGGGTGGTGATGATGGGTATTCTGGTCTTCTGGTCATATGTGATCGATTAAGCCTAAACCACCACTGAAAAGACAAGTGTTGATGCCGTTCAAATTTTCCGATCTATAAAATGCCAAATGGGTATGCTGGGTTCAAGGTTATATGTATATGGTTTAGTATTAGTATTTTTGTGCTTGTGGGGAAGAAATTGCAATAAAATGGGTTGAAGGTTTAATATTCGTGTGAGATGACGATGGTGATGGTATAGATATATTCTGATGATGAGTTTAAGATATTGTATTTAGATTTTATTTGTATAGTTATTGGGAAAGAAATTTATTAATGGAGGTTTGGTTTTGGAAAAAATAGAGAAAAAGAAAAAATAAAATGAGTGGGAGAAAAATTTATCAGTGTGGAAGATGATTGTTTTATGGGTGTGGTT
The DNA here is from genome assembly GCA_026074375.1 of Tanacetum coccineum. NCBI lineage: Eukaryota > Viridiplantae > Streptophyta > Magnoliopsida > Asterales > Asteraceae > Tanacetum > Tanacetum coccineum. The sequence continues at coordinate 83,199 of BQNB010001172.1, forward strand.
GATAAAAAATTATGAGGAAACAAATTTATTAAATGGGGGTGTGAAATAAAAAAAACCTGGTGGGTTTTTACTTATTAATAAAGGTGAAACATGAAAAGACGAAAGTATCCTTGGGGTTGGGTGAGATAATGGGCTGATTTAACTTAATTGCACGATAGGGACGGACGGTGTGCAATATTTAAACCATAAGGATCAATTAGGCAAGAAAAAAAAAGATAGGGACTCAATTAGGGATTTGGCCCAAACCACAGGGACGAACGGTGTAATTAACTCAAAGATAAATTGGGTTAAGAAGGCTTAGGGTTGATCATTCAACAAATTTGTGTAAAAAATTTGTAAGATGATAAATTGTTTTGATTGCTATAAGTTTATTATATGAATTTTGTTACCTAAAATTTGTATATAACTTTGTATATTAAATGGTTACTTATAATTTTGTTGAAATTTTCTTTAATATAGATTGTAAGTTGGTTGGCATTTAAATTATGTCAAAATTTTGTTAGAAGAGTTGGTCATAATTTATTTGTATAAATATTGACCAACTTGATAATTTACTCGAAAATCTACTCGAAACTTTATTGTATGTAGTCCATAGTCAACTTGATAATCTGAATATTGATCATCACTTTGGAATCATTGGACGTGATAGAATTTGGTGATTATTTGAAAGTTATAAAATGATGTGAAAAACATAATTTAACTTAAGAAACATTTAAGCAATAATATACAGTTAGCTGGAGCTGGACGATTGAATAAATGGTAGTAAGTTGGAATTTTGTTCTTAAAATGTTAATAAAGTGTGACAAATTTGTATTTATTATATGTTTCAATTTTTTATTATTTTTTTATTTTGGAATATTTGGTATGATCATTAAGCAGTAAAAATGCCTTTAACAAGATAGAAACATATATATTTTGCAAAGTCTTATATTTCCTAACTACAATTTAATAAAGTGTGACAAATTTGTATTTATTATGTTTCTATTTTTTTATTTTTTATTTTGGTATATTTGGTATGATCATTAAGAAGTAAAAATGCATTTAACATGATTGAAACATATATTATTTTGAAAGTCTTATTTTACTAACAATTTATTTTGATTGAAACATGCGAAAGGTAACTTAATAATGTTACTATAATTCCTCGAGATTTTAATTAGACATCGATGACTGTTTCATGTTACATGTGTTTGCAATTATATTTTGATCTTTTCACGTTCTATTTTGAATGTTACACAAAACACATACCATAATAACGTATATCGTTAATTATCTGGAGCTAGGAATTTCCGCAGCTATGCGCGGGTATTCGTCTAGTACTAAATATAACTACTTCCTCTGTCTTAAAATTATTGTCCCAGAGACAGAACATACAGTTTAAAAAAAATATCATCATTACAACTTTTATTTTTTTACTTTTTGCAAAATGACGGTTTTACCCTTAACTAGTTAATTTAAACTTTCTTTAATGTTTGTAATAATAACCTCAAGTGAGGGCAATATGGTAAACTAGAACAAAATTTCTTATCTATTATTGAAAGTGGACAATTATTTTGAGACAACACGAAATGAAATAGTGGACAATAATTTTGGAACGGATCAAGTAACAATTCGTGGGATACCCGACCCGCAACCCGCCGGTGACCCGACCCGAAACCCACCCGCCGACTCGGAAACCACCCTCACACTACCCACCAGTTTACCCGACCCGAAAACCGCCCGCCCGACCCAAAAAACCGCCCGCAACCCGCCGGTATTTACAAAATAGCCCATTGCACTATGTGTGACACCTCGTAAATTTCGGGTCAACATTTTTACCGATTCTGTTCATTATTTTAACTTTTATAAGTTACGTGTTAATTTGTCGTTAATCCGGGAAGTTGTCCCGTGTAAAAACTAAAAATCGTTATCGGAAGCGTTCCGACGTTGGACTGAGCTTAGTTTACGTGAGTTATAATTAATAAAGTCATTTTATGTCATTTCGTGGTTTACGAATATATACATTTACGGTTTTATTATTTTTGGCGTGAGTTTACGTTTTTTAGCATTTTTGATCAAACAGAACCCCGGAAACCTACCACCTTTACATGTAAACTTAAGATAACATATTGCAAGTCTCCTAGTACAAAATTTAAATTTCATGTCCTCCCCTACACTCCTTTGATTTTCGGTACAAGTAACAAAAAAGGGAAAACCAAAATTTTTAAATTTAACACTATCACATGCATGTATTAAAAAGAGATGGTGGTCCTAACCTTGCCATGCACCAACACATTCTTACAAAATTTGGACCACTTGAGCACTAGTAAAATCAACCAAAAGCTTTTCACCTTGGAACCAAAGAAATGGTTTTTGGGTCCCCTCCCTTTGTCCCATACCTGTTCGAACCACAAGGACCATAAGGTCCTTGGTGCACAATTTTTTTAGCCACCCACCAAGCCATGGTTCACTCCTTATCTAAACCGTAGATCTTTTTGTCACTATATATACTTCATATTCTCACAACCTAGGTCATTTCATACACTTTGCCTCACCAAAAACTTGTTTTCTTCTCTCTTTTTTCTCTCCTTGGCCGCGGCACACAAACACACACACAAACAATCCATACTTTTGATTTCTATCAATATTCAGACATCTTAAACTTTATTTTATCAAGATCCAAGGTGATTCCAAGAAGGGTTTCATTTGATTTATAGTGTTTTCAAGAGTTTATAAGTTAGGGTTTTGGTTCTTATATTTTGGTTTATCAAGATCTTCATCTTTCTTCCAAGGTCTTTGTTTATACATCTTGTTCTTCATCTTTGTGAGTAAACCCTAACTCTTTTCTTTGATTTCTTTATGTTCTTGCATATATGTTCAAGATCCATACATCCATATGTTTGTGTTTTAATTTTTAAAACTTATAAAGTGAGTTTTATAAATAATAAAGATGTTGGTATTTTTATGCACTCATATTGTAGTCTTGGTGAGATTGAGTGTTCTTGTATATTGCAACAAAGATGGTGAAGGGATTAGAATAGATTAAGAGTATATTTTGTTGGATTGGTTTAGTAGTGATTGGGTTTAAGTTAGATTAGACACTATTGTGAAGTTTGGTTATGTTTTTAGAGGCGTTTGCGAAAATAGTGCTTGTTGATCCTAATTTGTTTTAAGGTTTTCAGACACTTAAAAATGTTTTCAATTGCCGAGAAGGTTGTTTTTGGATAGCTTGTTTCGAATAGATAAGTTTTCATATCTCGAACACTAAAAGCGGACTTAGAACGGCCGAATTACGGCGAAATGAATTTTGAAACATTTTTGAGAAAAATAATACTATGAGCTTGCTGATTGGAATAGGATAATGGCTTTTCGGACACTTTAGGGATGTTTTGAGATTTTAAAATGGTGGCGAAACAAGTAATAACATTAGTATATTAAGTAGGAACTTTTAAAAATGTCACTAACTTAATGTCAGATTTCTAAAACGGGAAACTTCTAAAAATAGAAACTTTTGGTATTTAGTATCGAGACGGACTTAGAAAGTGGCGTTTAAGGTAAATGAAATCATCGTATATTAGGGGGCGGTATTAACGTCCCGAAACTTAGAACTTTCCTAATATAGAAACTTTCTAAAAATAGTAACTTTCCAAAATTGGAAACTTGTCGTTAAACATATCGTAACATAAATATAAACCGTATACTTTCTTAATATCATGTTTTACTATATAAACTAAATCACAAGCTCTTATGGATGTCTATTTTCGTTGAGTGTCTTATTCGATGTTTCGTATTTATTTCTCGTTTCTGAAGCGCGTCTTTTAATTAGGTCGCGGTTAGAATCGTTCGATATCGTTATTTATCTCCGTTGAATTATTTGCTCACCATTTGCTTAAGGTGAGTTCATAGCCCCACTCTTTACTCATTTTAGATAAAGGTTTTATAACTTGGGGTGAGAAACATTACTTGCTTTTAAAACTGGACACAATACGTGAGAATTTCCCTATTTACGTGTTGCCTAAGTAGTGTTTAGAACACTATTGCCCGAATAATCATGAACCGTTAATTACCTTTAACCGACTGGCTGGTTAAGTGAGCGCGGGTGAATAAATAGATCTATTGGGTCTAATAATCCCCATCCGGGTTTGGTTATTCTTACTGGTCAGGTACTTGACGGACTGTACAGGCCAACGGATGTATATCATGTCGAAATTAGTTAGGTGGTCTTTGGTCAGACACTTGTAAGGGCAAGACTTATATAGCAGTGTACATGCTATCTTCCACTATTAGCCTCGGTGTCATAATCTTAGTGCAACGTAAATGCCTCTTTATGTGAAGTTGTATCTCTTATAACTGTCACATACGTTTTGAAATCTTGTGGTCCACACTGATAATATTTGAACTAAACCTATGAATTCACCAACTTTATGTTGACGTTTTAAGCATGTTTTTCTCAGGTGCTTATCTTGGATGTCGTTGCTTGAATTATGTGAAGTCTTTTGCTTGGACCAATTTTTTTTCAAGAATTTATCTATGTTTTTTTAATACCGTTGTTAAAACTCATTTAAGCTTCCGTATTTTAACTCTTGAATCATTTAAAGTGATCAATGTAAACTTATTAATATTTTAATTTAATGCAACGGTGTTTGTTTTCAAAATGTACCCTTAGAGGTCGTTCTTTATGCTTTGTACTTGAGATATTCATGAATGTCACGCCCCCGGACGCTTATTCTCATGGAACCCTATTTAGGGGTGTAACAGATTGGTATCCAGAGCCAATGTTATAAAGAACCAGGTAGTATAACTAGGTCTGGTCTATAACCAGTATGTGATCCTTACGTGATTATATGTGCTTTGCGTAATCTTACGTATACGTAATATGTATATGTAATATATAATTAAATACTAAGTATACCTAATATTACAATAATTATATTGCATTCCATTTCACGGCACTGCATTCGATGGTTTATTCATTCATTTTTCCCGCATCATGCACGGTTGATATAATGGAAATTTATATAAACTTTTGCTTGTGTAGGTTATGGCTATCTCTACTATTTCGATTTCTTCGGATTCTTCTGAGGAGAGTGTTGGGACACCTTTTGGATGAGTTCTTTGGTTTGGTAGGATCCCTACCACTGTGCCAGTCACTACACCTACTATCGATCCACCCGTCATTCATGACGATAACTCATTGATACCTACTGAGACACCTACCATCTCACCTATTGCATCCACGATACCCCCTACTGCTTCTACTACACACTACACATCTCCATTTATCCACACCAACTCATCTGATGATGACATACCTGATACACCACCATCACCCACTCATGAGATACCACCCGTTGAGGTTGCACCACCTACTGGTCAGATTCTACTTGCACCATTTGGTGTTCGTCGTAGACGAGTTACCATTGTTTCACCTGAACAGCCTATTCCTTATGGTCGATCATACCGCTACCTTCCTAATAGGCCGGTACACATGATGACTACAAGGAAGAGGGTTGAGCCGCTACCTACTCACCTTCTTGCTATGAGACACTCAGTTGACTACTCTTCATCAGATTACTTTACTTCTGATGATTCATCGGGATATTCACCATCGGATTCATCATCAGAGACGCCATCAGATTCTTCTTCAGATGCCCTATCTGATTCTTCATATGGTCATTCATCTTCGGATCATTCATCACTAGCACTACCATCGGGTATGGGATCTAGTCATCAGTTATGTTCATCAGTACCTAGTATTCCTCATTCATCTGCTGCTATTACCGAGAGACAATCTCATTCTTCTTCTGCGAGTCCTTCTCGCAAGAGGAGTAGGTCCCTACCACATCTGTACTGGTATCTTCACTTATACCTGGAGCATTGTCTTTTGTACGTGCTGATCTGTTACCACCTCGCAAGAGGATTAGGAGTTCTGCAACTACGACGGATTTAGAGGATTGTTCGGATGAGAGTTCTGAGTCGTCTGTACCTAGAGAGACTAGTTTGAGGGATGACGTTGATGTTAGGGGTAGTGATGAGCCTTACTCAGAGCTTGATATCGACCTCAAGATTCAAGCAGAGATCAATGAGTGTATTGCATTTGCGGATGCTCTTAGAGCTGAAGGGATAGATGTTAGGGTTGTGGTTGAGACTGTTTCTCGAGAGGAGGTCAAGACGAGTGCGATGGGTACAGTTGAGGTTACAGTTGATAGAGTTACGCATCCTTTAGTGTCAGATGATATCCCTGAGCTTGCTCAGGAGGAGGGAGCTATAGATGTTACTTATGAGACATTGGGAGACTTGGTGCAGAGATTTCATGATCATACTATAGAGATCCCAGTTCACCGAGTTTAGGTTATTGAGGACATTCAGAGGGATTAGGGGCACAGGATTGTAGCGATGAGTCAGCAGAGTGATGTTCAGTCAGAGAGGATCAGTGAGCTGGAGCAGGATAATACGATACTTAGAGGAATGTTGGATGTTGCGATTTAGAGAGTTATCCGATTTCAATGTAGGGAGTTGTGTGTTTGATAACGCCCTAATTATACATGTTTTTGGTGGCGTTATTTATTCATATTTTATCATTTCTCGTGAACTTTCGATACTTAATAGCATGATTTACTTGTAGGTTCACTTGAAGACATCCCAAGCTCAAATCAAACAAAGATCGAATACTTATACACTTAGGAAATCAAGATGCAAGTCAAAGATAAAGTTTCAAGCTAAAAGTACAAATGTGCGCCGTACTTATTAATTGTGCGCTGCACTTCTCCTTAAAATTGAAGAATAAATGAAGTCATAAATACTATTGCATTAACACCCTAAGTACGCCGCACAAATACTTTTGTGCGCCGCACTTCTTCAATAAACATTAAATTACCTTCACATTTAATCGCCAAGTATGCCAGACAATTTATCTTGTGCGCCGCACTTCTACCCTAAAATCAACCTATAAATAGAGCCAAAATTCTCACACATTTCATCATTATTTCATACTCATCAATCAACTCATACAAATAATAATCTCATCCAATCCTTCCCAATCATTCTCCAATCATAAACACCACACCTTTTGAAGAATCAAGATCAAACAACCAAGAACAAGGAAGAACATCATCCTAGTTTATTACAATAATGAAATTTCTTGTTAAATCAAGTTATGTTATGAACTACTTAGCCATGAGAGGCTAATTCTCTCATGACTACTCGGTGAAGTTATGATAATTAAAAAGTGTTTGGTATGATTGTGATCTCATTAATCTCAAGATTATGTTGCACTCCTATTATATCTCATCTTGTCGTTTTTGCTTATCAACCTAGATTATATAATCATATCGGTATAGGTCGAAAGACCCGTTATGATCTATGTGGTTTTAAAGATTAGTCTATGATCTTTATCGTATGTGTCAAGAAATCCACTTTCGTAAACTGATAAACAAAATAAGTTTTGACATAATAACTTATCTGAATCATTTAAGTGACACGATTGGTTTAGTCTACTAAATATAATTCTTAAGTTAATTAAGTTAATTTGTAAAAACGTTTTCTGACAAGAAATT
>BQNB010001172.1:91904-145326 GCA_026074375.1 Tanacetum coccineum
CGGGTTAATTTTTATAAACCAAACATGCCTATTTTGAGCTTTTAAGCTCATAAGCTCTTTTGATAAGCTATAAGCTCATAAAAGTTATAACTAAAAGGGGCTGTTTTGCCAAGTTTTAAAGTCAAAGTTTAATATATATACACTTTATATATAAAGTATTAAACTTATAAAATTATATAAACCAAGGGTATATATTGTCATTTTTGCATTCTAAAAAATATAAAATGAAATATTTTTATATAAATTATAAAAATATATATAAATATTATAAGACTAGATTTTATTAAAACCCGACACATTTATCATTATTAATCATCGATCGACGCATTATAAATCAGTTATGTTATCTTTTAAACTATAACATATCACGTTACTAGGGAATTTCATGTGAGGGGTTTCATTTGAGTATACGTTTTGACGAGTTTGCTGGATTTACGATTTAAAGTGTCCTGGCTCCTCAAACGTTTACTGCATGACCTCTGAATTATGATAGCCCGAACAGTGATACAATATTTCCATAAATTAATAAATCAAAGTAATACATTAAACTTTATGAAGTTTTGAAACATAAACCATCACACTAAGACTTGACATATTACCCCAGGTTGCGTGACGAGGCCGTTACTTTCACTTGATATACTTTTGCCATCAATCAGATTTCCCTGTTAAGGTGAGTTCATAGCCTCGCATTTTAAATCTTTGAAATGTTTCATAAACCCGCGAGGGGGATACATGCTATAAACCATGAATACAAGTGTTTTTCCAACTGTATGCTATCCTGATGCATTATTGCCTAAGTCCCTACTTTTGCCATTAAGACCCCACTATCATGAACCGTTAATTACTTTTCGGAGTAAGCGCGAATGCTGTGAATAGATCTATTTGGGACTGAACTCCCCCGTTGGTGTACCTATACTTTCTGGTAACCAAACGCACTTCATTTGAATCACTATGCGGGTGTTTGGCAAAGGCACCCGTTGGGGCAACTACTTGTGATTATTGATTATCTCAAGGCTTCAGTGTCATGAGCTTAGGGCAATAATACTGTTTTCTATGATAATTGTATCTGCATTGCAATTATTACTATTATGGGTGTATAACAACTTAACCCACTATTTATGATGACTTGTATTCAAACTTTTTATCATAAACCTATGAATTTCACTCAACCATTGTGTTGATCTTTTTAGCATGTTTATCTCAGGTAATTGAGCAACTTATGGCACGGAGTGGCATGGACTTGAAGATGGCTAAACTGTTATCATTCAAACTTTATGTTTCTAGATTTTGGGACCTTTTTTTTGTAAAACTCTGATGAATAAATGAATGATAACTATATTTTCCAAAACGTCTCTTTATGAGTCGTTTTCTATGATTATGCATGTTGTACTATGAAGTAATACCCCAGATTAGCTTTCGCTGCTATATTTGTTAAAATGGGGGTGTTACACCATTACACCAAAGATTGAACAGTAAAAGAAGAAGGAAAACCCCTAAAAGAAGCTTACTACGCGTAATTTGGTGGACCTTTTCAAGGTGGGGGGTATAGAGTAACAGCTCTAGGATTTTATCAAAGAAACAACGCAAATCCTTCACACCAAGAACAAAGGCAATCAATGGAAGATACCTTGAGCAAATTTATGGGAGAATCAGCAAAAAGACACGAGGAAAACTCTAACTTGATCAAAGAAATCCGAGCTTCAATGGATGATGCCATAAGGAACCAAGGAGCATCAATTAAAACATTGTAGATACAAATCGGGCAAATGAGCAAAGTACTACAGGAGAGAGGATTTGGAAGTCTACATATCTCGACTGAAACGAACCCGAGAGATCATGTCAAGTTAATCTCGACTACTATTGAAGTTGATTCACACCCGATATGCTGTATTGGATCTCCCCAATATGCCGTATCCACTAGACAGAACCGTACATTCATGTACGAGACACGACAAATGACGATTTTGTTTCTAAGCCGTTTGAATGGTTACTACTATAACGGAAAGAAGGGATCATATGGACCATAATTCTTGAAAGCTTACTCTAAAGCTTCACATACCGATGAATCCATACTTAAAAAGGAGAAAGACCCAGGGAGTTTTACTTTACCTTGCTTTATTAATAATGTTTGCTTTGACAATGCCCTTGTTGACTTAGGAGCTAGCGTTAGTGTTATGCCTCTCTTGACCTACCTTAACTTAGAATTAGGCAAATTTGCTCACACTAAGCTAATAGTAGAATTAGCGGATAGGATAGTGAAATATCCAAAAGGAATTGATGAAAACGTACTAGTAAGAATTGGTAAATTTACTTTCCCCATAGACTTTATAATTCTAGATATGCCTGAGGATATCAAAGTGCCCTTGATCCTTGGAAGACTATTTTTGTCTACCGCCCATGCTAAAATTAATGTTTATAAGAGAAAGATTACTTTAAGAGTTAGGGAAGAAAAGATTATTTTCAAAAGTGTTAAACCTGCTAGTAGTTTAATTAAGAGGGTCTACATGCTAAGTCTAAGAGAATAAATGGAGCTTGATTTAAAAGCTAGGCTAATGGGAGAGACTTTGGTGTTAAATAGATCATTAGACCCTTTCTTGGAAGATTACATTGAATTAAATGATAAGGAAGGTGAGGTAATTGAGGAATATAGAACTAGGGATGAAGATCTTAATACTGGAATTGATGATTACCCTAGTTATTGCGGCGATGATAAGAAAATCTACATAGACTGTGCCTAGAATTTAAAGTTTTCATGTATGATAGGATTTGAATTTACACACGTTAACTTCTTCCCGTTATTGTACGTCAATGTGATGTCCAAAAAGTTTCATAACTCTATAATGAAAAATAAGATGGTGTACAAAGGGGATAATGTTGTAGGAGCCTTAATGAATGTGCCTATTTTTGTTGGAACCTTTTCTGTTGTGACTGACTTTGCAGTTTTGGAAGATATGGATGCTTATCGTGATAAAGGAATGGGCGATGTTATTGTTGGCAAACCATTCTTAAGAGAAGTTGGAATTAAAGCAAGACGGTTTGATGGAATGATTACCATTTACAATGGTAATGATGAGGTAACTTACCAAATGGTGCGATCACATCCGAGGTTTAAAAACCACACTAATGAGCAATACAACAAGATCCCACCATTACTGAAGGACCTTGGAAGCAAAAGAATATCGACGAATATTGGTTAAGGATTTACAAATCTGGAGATCTTGAAGTGTTGGAGTCTTGAAACTTCAAGACGGCTGTTCAACACACTATCTTGCTCAATAAATGCAAATTGGAGAATCTATCGAGTAAATATCAGGGGAGTTTCACATTCTAATTCTTTTTAATTCCCATATTTTTATTATTTTATCTATACAATGAGGACGTTGTATAATTTAAGTGGGGGGTGGAATTAGAATGTTTACTTGTCCTATTTTTCACACTAAAATGCTTAAATTATGCTTAAATTTAATTTTTTTTCAAGCATACTGTTGTGAAATTACGTGATACATAACCCGCACACAATAACCCTTGTTAGATATTGGAGATTAGCCTAATCCTTTCCAAATGTTTACCCAAAGTCCACAAAATATGAGTGTAACCGTGATTGTAGGTAGGACATTAAACTTGCTTGGTATATCATCCGAGACCACAATAAGGAGTATTAGGGATTTAATATGAATAACTTGTTTAAATTGGTAAATGTTAGGATTACAACCCGAAATCGCCTAACCATGTTGTTTATTTAACTAACTACACACCGGTTAGTTAACGCGCCATTTTAAACCCTTTTTCCACTCTCATCTTTTAGAGTGAAAAAATCCACTATGAACAACACGTAAAGAGACTAATCCTTTAAGGACTACAGACGAATTATTGTTTCGTTACACCCTTACACCTTAACCTACCCTGTTAAATTAAGTTTAATTTATAGTTGCTATGTGCTTTAAAGTGTAAAGGTTTGTATTTTCCGATCGTGAGTCATTTTCTATCTTTGTGCGGTTGAAATTTGCACATTGAAAAGGGGATGTATAATATAGTCAAAACTCATGTGATTTTATTGCCGTCACAATTATTGGTGAGTCCGAAGAACAAAGAACTATCGAAGGAATTATCCGGAATTATTATGATCGTGAAGATTGTGAAACTACTCCGAGTTTCGTATATAATTATGAAAAAAAAATCAAAAAAATGAGAAAAATGCAACAAAAAAAAGAGAGAAAGAAGTTTGAAGATAAATCGTTTCGCAAAGGCAAAACCAATGAATACACAAGGATCGATTATTCGTGATACCAACATAAATCAAATGATGTAGAGTATTGTACAAAGTAAAGAAGATATCGCCAACTTGCCTTTTAGAGTAGGAGTAAACAGTTTGGATGATTGGGAGAAGTTGAACCGTGTACAGGAACGCCAAATTAGGTTGTTGTTTTTAAACTATAATCAAGACGTTGTAATAAAAATGTGAACTTGTATCGATGGTAAACGTCGGAAAAAGTGGTCTAGCAGACTTTTTATCTTAGTCTTAATCTATTTGTTTCATGATTTTTATTAAACAAACCAAACAATATACTTCCCTCTCACCTAATGATGTAACCATAGGTTTTTTACTCGAATACTGAGGATGTGATCGAGCGTGCATGTCCTATTCCATCATTATGGCCACGATAGCATGTCTCAGCTAGCTTGTTGGTTTATTTAATTTGGGTGCTTTTTGGTGCTGCGTATTGACTATTGGTGTAAGTTAGAAGGTTCCTACCAGTATACAATCTTTCATCCCTAACCGTGTTAAATTCGAACGGATGTGATCGATACATACATTCTATTCCGACGTACGCGGCCATGTATGTGTGCTTCAGCTGCCTTGTTGGAAAGGTACTTCTGGTGAAAGATTGTAGAATGATCAACCGTAAGCCTTTCCATACAAAAACTCATATTTACCTTTATAAACTTGTTACTCCTTGGCTTATTATTGGTGGAGAATGTGTACCTGACCAGAAGCTTAAGATAGAATGCTCGTTACGACCGAACAATTGAGCGAATTAGTTTACATGTTACCCGCATATATTAAGGTTTGAGTGATTTAAGTAATTTTCCATCTTCGCTATTTCGTGAGGTGTTTGTTTGTGTACTTATATAGACAAATAATATGATTTAACGAAAATATCCTCTAGGGATACATTTTTTAAAATCTTCTAAAGGCTACTTGAGGACAAGTAAGGATTCAAGTGGGGGATATTTGATGACATCAAATAAAGTCTATTTTATAGCATCATTTATCCTATGTTATAAACCCATTTTGTATAGTTATTGCAAAAAATTGTTACTTAATCATTCTATTTGAGTAATTGGCAGAATATTATGAGATACTTGGTAAATAATAGCAAAAGCGCGGCATATTCCTGGAGCTTAAATAAGATATGTTGGAAGATTACAATTCTGAAGACCAATAACGCCATAATGGGGTTCCATTAAGGAAGATACGGCATATCCACTGTCCTGCACTCACAAAAGACAACAAAGGAATAAAGCTTAATACGCCGTATCAGAAGATGTCAATAGGTATACTAGTAAGATATAGTATATGAATATTCTATAAGATATCAAACATGGTCCCTACCGTATCTAATCCCTTGGATACGCCTTATCGCACTGACTTCCAGACCTTAAAAATACAAAACTTAAAAACGAGTTTTTAGTGTGCTAAATCATATTCTCGATACCTAAACCATAAAAGTCGATTTTTAAAAGAGACAAAGAGCAGAAGAGGTCGAGCAACGTTATCAATTCCAAAGGAGACATCGTGTAATTCCATATACTTTAGTAATCGTTCAGTTTTTGGTACCATTCGTTAACTCAGTTAGTTTACATTGGCTAAATATTTGCTTTTGTATTTATTATGACGTTTGAAGGCTAATAACTTTGGGTATTAGCCATTATTATGAATATCTGAATGTTTGGTATTTTGTTATCTTGATTTCTTGATTTATCGTTGAATGCTTGTTTATGTTTATCAATTTATACTTGTTTACGTGCTTAAGTATGCGACCTATCATTCAACTAGGTCTAGTCCTACATATTTAATGCGCTGCAACTTCGGTGTTGTTTGGGCGTAGGCTAAGAGTCCGGGATAGCTCTCCATATTGCAATTTATATATCTAGAATCATAGGATCATAAATATTGACCTATCTTTTCTGTGTCTAGGATACGCTTCGGGCTTAACTAGTTAATTGGGGGGGGGGGGAATAATTTTTTGGCCCCAAAATGGTTTATTGATCGTGTTGACTAGAAGGTGAACCTAGATAATTCAAAAAATAATGTTCTGATTCATTCGGGATAGTTGGGACACGTGGACGATAGTGTATAAATCTCCATTAAGTGGTAAGTGGGTAAAGTCTCTATGAGCTGTGGGTTTAACAAGATCACTATTGCTTGAATCCCTAAGATATATTATAATAATCAGAAAATAAGGTTGCTTTATGCGGATGCTTTAATTATGACTGAATTATTAGTGTTTAGGTCTTAGGACATGTTAACGCTAATGTTCTAAGTCTTTAAGAATGAATATATCGCCTCGAGAGAAGAAATCATTGCACTTAATAAACTGACCAACTTTCTAATCGGATTAATAACGGTTAATATAGTTTTCTTATATTTGGCTCAACCACTCCTTTATCTTTTGTTTATTTGCTTATGTGGGTTAAAGTGCATTGAATTGATTATAGTCACCAACCAAACAGTGCCAGTCTCTCAGGCTGAAAACCCCCTTTCCCGTTAGAATTAGGATTAGGATGACATAGGTTTAGATTAGAAGAGAATTAAATAGATTAAGATAACCATGATATTATTAAATTGATATTTTAACGCGCTTCAGTGTTCGTACACCCTACTTACCACGAAAAACTTACTACGATTCGGGTACACTAGCGTTTAAAGTGTTGTTTTTGGTGGTTTTGCGGTCGGAAAACGAATAATTTAAAACTTGAATCATAAAAATATACACCATACAATGACACATCAACACTTATGTGTACACACTTCCCTAACATTTGAGTTTGGGTTACAGTCTAAAGTGACTGTAAGCCATAGTCATGAGCTAAAAACTTTGAATGTTTTAATAGCTCAAGACCCGAGAAAATTGACTTTCTCGTTGACAGGATAAGTTATCTTTAAAGATACACTTTCCTTACATTGAGGTCCGAGTTATGCACTGACATGTGTCACAGAGAAAATTAGAAATGACATGTTTTGAAACGTTTGAACTCTTGCTCAAACTTCATTTACACACCCGTGTCAATGTTACTCGACATTTCTAGGCACGTAAATGTTATCAATTCCAAGAGACATGTCGAGAAGATTCTTTTTGGTATTTTTGAGATTTTTAGATTTTGTATTTTGTTTTTGAAAGATTATCTATTTTTGTGTTTTGTTTTTCAAAAATATTTACAAATCGATGTTTGATTTATATCAAGCAGATTCGTTTGCTAGAAACTCCAATTCTTCTAGAGTCAAACATCTCATACCGACTCGTCTGACGAGATACTTAAACCTTTCTTCAGGTAAGGCTTTAGTAAACAGGTCATCTAACTGATATTCAGTTCCGACAAAGAATAATTCAATCACACCCTTTTCAACATGTTCCTTGATAAAGTAATATTTGACATCAATGTGCTTGGTACGGGAATGCTAGTCTGGATTGCACGAGATGGATATGGCTGCCTTTAAGTCACAATACATAGGTATTTTATCAACAGTGATGAAAGCCGATAATAATCGTGAGCTGAGTTCGCATCTAGGAACTTGTCACAACACGTAAGATAGAGACACATACTCGGCTTCTGCTCGAAGGACATGAAGTGCAGCTCCCTGCTTCTTTGACGACCAACTGACTAGCTTATCACCTTCTAGAAATTATATGCTACCAGATGTGCTTTTGCGTGAATCGAGACAATATGCGTGATCTGAATAAAAAAAGCAGTTAGTTTGAAACCGGTGTCCTTTGGTTACTAAAGTCCCATGTTAATGGTATTTTTAAGGTACCGAAAGATCCATTTAACCTCCCTGAGGTTCTTTTTAGTTGGTCTCACTATTCGATCTACTTGCTGTTAAGTACATGAGTGCTCTAACCATGCTATAATATTTTTGTTTGGTCAGCAAGAGTTCCACTAAAGTCAGCATCTAGGGGTTTGGTAGCTATTGGTGTATCAATGCTATCACATGAGGTCATACCATGCTTTTTAAGTATCTCTTGAGCATATTTAGATTGGTTAATAAAGATACGACGTAGGGATTGGTGGATCTAAATTCCTAAAAAGAATTTTAGCATCCCTATCATAGACATTTCAAACTTGTTGTGCATTAGTTTTCACACTTTTTAAATGTTTTGGGTTCGTAGAATACAAAAAACTGGATATCATCAACGTTAAATTTGCCCTAGAAAATTTGTCTTCCTCGTATTTAGATTGAACATAGTTAGATTAATAGGAACCTTTTGAAATCCTTCTGGATACCAGGAAGTTGGGAGTACATTATACCACGCTTAGGAAGCTTGTTTGAGCTCCATACACTGTCTTCTTGAGACGGTAGACTTTGTCGGGTGATGTGATCAAAAAATCCTTCTAGCTGTCCATGTAACTCTTCCTTCAGAGGTCCGTTAAGAAAAGTTGTCTTGAGATTCATCTGATAGATAAGAAATGAATTGTGTGCAGCATATACAATGAATAGCTTGATTGCTTCCAACCGAGCAACTAGAGCAAATGACTCTTCGAAGTTGATTCCTTCCTGTTGATTATATCCCTTATCTACAAGATGAGCTTTGTTGCGTATTACAGTATTCTCTTCATCACATTTGTTTTTTCAGAGCCACTTCATATTAATGACATTTTTACATAATGGTCTGTCGACTAATTCCCATACATCTAGTTGTTCAAACTGGTAAATTTCTTCCTGCATCACTTCAATCCATGCAGAATCAGCCATGGCTTCTTTGATGTTCTTTGGTTCGGTTTGACTCACAGTGAGTGCGAACATACACATCTCACCATCTGTTTCTAGCTGACGTCTTGTTCTAATTAATTGAGAAGGAATTCCAATGACTTGTTCTAACGGATGATCTCTTATCTAACGATGTTTAGAAGGATGTCTTTGATAGAACATATGCATGTTTGACGAATCAACATATTGAGAAGATGTCTCCCCTTGTTCATGTACCGGTGTACTGAAGATGTTGATAAATTCATCTTCTTCAACTTATGCATTTTCTTCATGAGTTTCTGCTTGATTAAATTTCTCAGTAGCAATGACAGTTGGTGCCTGAGTTGGTGTTTCAGGTGTTGTTTGAATGTTCAATGGAGGTGTATCTGCATCAACGGTTGTTAAAGTAGATGTAGTTGTGTTTTATTGTTGATGTTGATCAGGTGCATCAGCAGCATGTACAGTGGAAGACTTTGATACAACTGGAGTAGTTCCATTGAGTAATTTATCGAACATCAGACTAAATAGCAAATCCAGCTCATTTGACTTTGTTACCATCTTAGCTGCATGAGGAAAATTTCTTGACTTTGGGGACCGGGACTTAAACTGTCTTCTTCAAGTGCCGTTGATGGACATTGTGAAACGGGGTCAGAACTGACGTGATGACGCCATTAAAGGCAATTAATCAAAGTTAACATGAATGGTTTCAACTATCACTCTTGTTCTCTTATTATATACCATGTAAGCTCTTGACTGAGTAGAATACCCTACAAAAATGCATGCATCATCTTTTTCTTTCATCTTGTCAACATTCTCACCATCTTTGATGATATAACATAAAGAGCCAAAAATGTGAAAGAATTTTACAGACGGTTTTTGGCTATTGATGATGTGATAAGGTGTTTTCTTATGTCCAGGAATTACGAGTGAATAGTTTTGAGTAAAACATGTTGTTGCAATTGCTTCAGCCCAAAAGAACAAAGGAACTTTAGTGTTGTTCGAGCAGCCTCAACAAGAGTACGGTTTCGTTGTAACACCCCCAAAATGGCTCGCAGCGGAATAAGTGTCCGGGGCGTGTTACTTCTCAGATCAATAACACAAGATGTATATAGAACGACCAAAAAGTAGTTTAAAACTGATACATTGACATTAAACAAAAGTATTTGTTACATAAGCCGAAGCTAACTTGTCACTTGTTCAATATACAAAGATTTCTGCCATAACAGTAATACAAAATGTATTGCGACAACAATCTTTAATGCATGATAGTCCAATCACAAACCACATAATCGTATCCCTTGACCTCGTGCTTACTATTCCATGAAAAACATGGCTTTAAAACTGTCAACAAATAATGTTGGTGAATTCATAGGTTTGATTAAAAAAAAAAAACATTCGTATATTGTAGGACCACAAAGATTTCCCAGGGGTGGGGGGTATGATCATGGCAACAGTGAGACATCATATAAATGTAATTACGTTGCCCTAAGCTCATGACACTGAAGCTCGACATAAATGAATACCATTATAATATGGCATTTTACATTTGCTCGTGGTGAGTGTTTAACCTGCAACTCTCTGTTCGACATGGTATAAGTTCGTTTGCCTAGTGATAGCTAATAACCGAACGGGGATGTCAATTCTAATAGATCTATTTCATAACGTTGACGCACTCACAACCCCTAGTAACTGACAGTTCTTGATAAATGGGTTAACTAGGGTTATCGCTACTTAGGCAACACGTAATCATAATATCAAACTTAACCACTTGTGTCCAGTTATAAAACATTGCATGTTTCTCACCCCAAAAACTTGTAAAACAAATCATGTAAAACGTGGGGCTATGAACTCACCTTAGTGGAGCGAAACCAAGTATATCACAGATATGCGCCTCACCGCAAATCGTCAGATGAACCTAGTTAAATTAAGGTGTCGTATAAGTACTATAAAACTTTTTACATTGGCGTACTACTATCATGCATAATTCTATATAGCTAATCACCATCTAATTGTTTTCGTGAAATCATGTTTATAAGGTTAAAACGTTTATAAACACACTTTTGGTAAAAACGAATAACTTTCACGTTTCAAGTCCGTTTGAGGTGTTTCTTGCGCTCACGTTTTCGTATTGAGTCGAGTTATCAAAATTTAGGACCCTATGGTGGACAGTAACTTTTATGTTTCACACAGAATTCATAAGTTTACTTATATCGTTTTTGTTGTCGTAAAACCCGTAAATGTCGTATTTTCTTCGTTATAACTTCGTTTTTAGCGATTCTTTCGAGCACGTTCTCGTTTTTTAAAGTTATATCAATTTATGAGGTTTACAAAAATAAAAGTTTCTATCATGAATAGTAACTTTTATAAAAATTGTTTTTTAAGTTAGTTAATTGTCTTCATAAACTCGAAACAATTCATAACTCAATCGTTATTATGAAAACTTTTTGATTTCTTATTATTTTGGAATCCTAAATATTGAGTAATCTAGTTAAAAATTAATAAAACTTGCTGTTTTTTATATAATTTTTATTAAATTGTTTTATAAAATCTTTATATATCCGTTTATTTATCGTATACTTATTTTTACGTAA
Source organism: Tanacetum coccineum (assembly GCA_026074375.1). Lineage (NCBI taxonomy): Eukaryota > Viridiplantae > Streptophyta > Magnoliopsida > Asterales > Asteraceae > Tanacetum > Tanacetum coccineum. The sequence continues at coordinate 103,464 of BQNB010001172.1, forward strand.
CTTTTTCGTTATTTAGCCGTTGTTTCAAGATTCTTAGCTTTTTGGAATCGTCATGAGACGTACTATTTTATAAAAACATAAAATGGTCAGGTAGTATGTCAAATTAAACCAGAAAGTTAGATGTCTTTCTTGATTCCATATGTAAACTTTGTTTTTATACTTTTCAACTTTTGTAACTTTATTCACAAGTCTTTTTATACCATATATATTATATGTGTTACATATAATAAAGTCCATTAGTCCATCATTGTCCTCATTTGTTAAAAATTACCAAGATTAAACAAGTTTATCAAGGGATTATACACATTTACTTGTAGCTTTTCTCCCTCCTTTTGGGTTGTAATTCATTTAAAAACCCTAATCTCTTAATTCATTAACACTTTGTAAGCTTAACAAGTTGTTTCATCACTAGTATACTTCCATTTAACCTTATTTAGTGTTCATTATAACCATCACTAACAAGTCCATAAACAAGGATTAACCATGTCATTTTTGCATTACTTTTACTCTGCTAACATATAAGCTAAATTTCATAAACATAAATTTGCTACATAATCATTTTGACACTTAACCAACATGGTATAACACTTATAGATCATTTTAAGACATGATATTATCATTATCACAAACATTTGTAAAAGTGATTACAAATGATTATTACAAGTTAAAACTTTTTTACCTGTTTAAAGTCTAAATGGTGGATTCTAGCTATATAGAATATTATGCATTTACTCTGAAATTTGGAAAAGTAAGGGTTCTTAGCTAACCTTATGATCATGATTGTATAATGATGTTAATATGATCTAAAACCATTTTCTTAGATTTAAACCCACGCTTGCAGCTATGAAAACCCTAATTCAATATTAAACCCTAATCTTGATTTCTTGCTTCAACACTTGAAAACCTTTAACCAATACGTGGAAACATCTTAGTATGCCTAAGGAATGATGTGTGTATGTGTGTATGCTCTTAGAAAATCAAGGTATGGATTGCTTAAAAAGAGTGTTTTGAGCCGTGGGCTTTAATGAGCACAAATGGAGAGTTTTTTATTTCTTTTCTAAGTAGTTTATGTGTTGTTATGAGTTTTACCACTTGAATATCTTGTTAATATATGTTTATACAGGATAGTCAAAGAGACATAGTGAGGGTCTTTAGGAAGTCCTTAGTCTTGGTCTTTGGTCAAAGTTTGACGGAAATTGAATAGATGTTCCCTAATAGTTGAGGTTATCCCATGACATCAAGGAGGTATGTTTTCTTTATGGATTTGCTGGTATCCTTTGACCATATCCGGCCATATAAACATATACATGACATATTTTTGTAGTTTTTATGTATTGGGTATAAATGTGTGGTATTTGTTGAGCGTAGAAAAGTTTTGGTTGTTCGGGAAGTGCCTAAACGCAGATTTATCGCGACACGTAATTCAATGTACGCAACAATAAAAATAAATGAACAAAGACCATAATCTTCTCAAAATAATTATTTAATTCTTGATTTGATGTAAACGCTTTCATTGTTTAGGGGCCGTTTAACATTAAGACCGCTCATTTTTTAGCTTACGCGATTTTACTTAACTCACCATGAAATTACCAAGCAATAGCGTTACGACACTTAGAATAAATAGTAGATTTATCGACACGATCCTCAATGACGTGAAAACACGGGGTGTTATAGACTTCCCCCGTTAAACACAGCATTGTCCTCAAGGCTTCCGATGCAACACTTGACGACGGTGCGGTCTTGGTGAAGAGGTGTGGGTATTTCTTCTTGAAATGAGTCTTCACTTTCCCACGTGAACGCAGGACCTCTCTTGGAGTTCATCGACACCCTTGACTAATGGGATGCAGCTTTGCTTCAACCGTTTAATTTCAGGGTCCACTATCTTGATGGGTTCCTCAACAAACTAAAGCTTGTCATCAAAATGAAGTCCATCCAACGGAACGGCTAACGGTTCGTCGGCATAGCACTTTTTCAAGTTGGATACATGAAATGTGTTATGAACCCTGCTTAGTTCTTCTGGAAGCTCGAGCTTGTAAGCAACCTCTCCAACCTTTTCTAACACCTTGAAAGGTCCAACATACCTGGGGTTTAACTTCCCCCGTTTCCAAGTCGAAACTTTAAGCATAACTTTATCCCCGACTTAGAATTCCATCGGTTTACGCTTTAGATCAGCGTAACTCTTCTGTCGATCACGAGCGGCTTGCATCATTTGCTTGATTTGGACGATTTTCTCAGTTGTCTCTTGAATTAGTTCTGGACCGAGGATTTAAGCTTCTCCAACTTTGGTCCAACAAATAGTGAACGACCACTTTAGACCCATAAGTGCTTCGAATGGTTGCGGGGCTTTAATTGCTAGCGTGATAACTGTTTGTTATAGGGAAAACTCGACCAACGGCAACTGGTTCAACCCACCTTTTCCAAAGTTGATCACGGAAGCACGTAGCATATCCTGAGAGTTTGGATAGTTCTCTCGCTTTGCCCGTCTGTTTGTGGATGGAGCAGCTTACTCCATTCTATCTAAATTAGTATAAAGATTCTAAAGTGACCCTCCGAAAGTTGGATAGAGAACTCGGGTCACGATCACAAATGATTGGAACAGGTTAATTTTCATGCCCTTCGTGCAACCCTTTAGGTATATTCTTGCAAGTTTTATCCATAGGATCAGTCTTTTATTAGTGTGAAATTCCAGGACACTTAGTGTGCGTGTCAACAATTCACCCAAATGGTTTGTCGTAGCTTGCGGAACGTCTTAGGGAGCTTTGTGACAAAATCCATAGTCGATGTTGTCCCACTTCAATTTAGGATCTTGGGTTTGTAACTAACCAATCCTGATGGCCTTTGATGTTCGGCCCTTGACATTATCACAGGTTCCAAACACTGCTAACATAGGGTGGCAATGCGGCTATTCATATTGGGCCTCCAAGATAGATTCTTCCATATCTTGGTACATCTTGTCGGAAACCCGGATGTATAGAGTATTTTTGATTTGTGGGACTACGTGCATGATCATAGCCCGGTAAATCACCAAACTGGGTAGCCAAAATCCTGCCATTGAGGCTAGAGTTCCATCCGTACGGAGGTTCAAAATTTTTTGTCTTAATCAACTCTGGATTTTTAGCGTTTCAACCAACATTCTCCAACATCTTCGTTATTTGATGGTCTTGGTTTTCGTGCTTCAGTCTGAGCATTCAAGATTTGTTTGGGAAGATCCAAGCCAATAGTATGGACTAAGGCTCGAATCTTAATGGTGTGATCTCTCTTCCTTCTGCCTTTTAGAGCACTCAGAACACCGTTTGCCTTACCCGGGTTGATAACGATCTCACAAACGTAATCACTGAGCAACTCTAACCAATGACGTTGCCTCATGTTCAACTCTTTCTGATTTAGAATGTGTTGTAGGCTCTTAGATCCAGTGAACACCCGTGCCACTTGGTTCCATACAGGTAGTGCCTCCAAATCTTGAGAGCGAACACTACTGCTCCACGTTCAAATCATGAGTCGGTATAATTCTTCTCTGTTGAATCTTCAGTTGGAGTGATGCTGTAAGACAATCACCTTTTCCCCTCTTTGCATTAACACAGCGCCCAAAACCCTTCTTTGAAGCATCGCAGTATGCGATAAAATATTCGCTTCCTTCAGGTTAGGCCAGGATTGGTGCACTGCACAACTTCTGCTTTAACAGTTGAAAAGCTGCTTCTTGTTTATCACCCCAAAAAAACGTGTCCTTCTTCTGGGTGAGTCTTGGTAATTCGGTTTGGCGATCTTCAAAAAAACCTTTAATGAATCTTCGATAATACCCACGCACATATGCTGCGCTCCCTAAAATTGACGAATCTCGTTGGCGACTTAGGAGATGCCCAACCTTTTAATGGAATTCGATGTTGCTAAGCGGGTGTGGAGATACTACCGTGAATGCCCTCCTATCAATCACGTGACCAAGGAACTGTACTTTGGGAATCCAAAATTCACACTTGGAAAATTTGGCATACAACTCCTCTCTCTTAAGCAATTCTAAGATTAGCTTAAGGTGCTCTTCGTGTTCTTGATTGTTCTTTGAATATATCAAAATATCGTCAATAAAGACAATTATGAATTTATCCAAATATGGTTTGCACACTTGATTCATAAGGTCCATGAATACGACAGTGTTGGTTTGTCAAACCAAACGGCATAACTTGAATATTCATCAATGGCCCGTTAGGGTTCTAAAAAGCGGGTTCTTCAGATGTCTTCTCCTCAACACCTCGTTGGTGATACCTGACCTTAGGTGATCTTTGAGTAGACATCGACCCTTGAAGTGAAATCAAATAAATCATCAATTCTTGGGGAGCGGATAACGGTTCTTCAAGTTTGCTTGTTCAATTCCCGGTTAATCAATGGCACATCCGGAAATGATCCAGTCTTTCTTGCTTGCAAACTAGACCGGAGCTCCCCAGGGTGACGGAATAGGTCTTATAAAGCCTTTGTCAGTTAGTTTTAGTTGGTCTGGAACTCCTTCATTTCAGAAGGTGCAAATCGATAAGGCGCAAGAGCTCGTAGCTGCAGCACCAGGTATAAATCACTTTGATAATTCACATTGTCGAGACAAAGGAAGACCCCGGAAGTCCTCAGAACGACATTCAGGAAAATCTCAAATTATTGGTACATCCTCAAGGTCGTACTTCTCTCGACTTGTCTTCAACCTCATTTGTAGTGACATGTGCAAAAGAGTGGACATCGTTTTTTTGCATGTATTCTTGTTTTTTGGAGTACGAGATAATGTGCAGGACGAGCATCGTCTCACCCGGTTGCTTTCGTCACCATGAACATTAATGTTTCATTTCCCAAGGCGATACAAAACCATATCTCTCGGCAACACACAATGATTGCTATGGTACTTTGCCCAAACCTATCCTACAATTATAGCATCAAAACTACAAGTTCTAGGTATTAAAAATTTATGTTGAATGGGTGGTTCAAGGAGATTAATGTGCAACCTTTAAGGATGTGTTTAACCCAATTATCTCCCGTCAGCTAGTTCAGACTCATAATAGTGATCTAAGTTAGATGGTGCTGATATCCCATTTGGGAACTATATGCAGTTAGACACAAAACTTTTCCTAGTCAGGCACCAGTATCAAATAAATATAGAAGCATATCGGTTGTTGAGAAGGAACGTACCCATCACGATATACGGAATCCTGGGGGGTTTGTCCATGCATATCCGCCACATACACTTTGCAGGAGCACTGTCATTACAAACTGATTACAATGGTTTTTTTGTTCTCAGCTTTGGGCATTCCCGTCTTGAAGTGTCCTTGAACCCACACGCGAAGCAAGTTTGGTTTCTGGCCTGACCCAGTGTCCCTAGATTTGTAGCATTTATTGCGCATTTCCCGCACTCCCCCCCTCTTCCCCATACAGTCACGAGCACTAATGGCCATTTGTTGCATTTATGGCATTTTGGAGCACACGGACCGTCATGGTGATAGTTTGCATTTTAGCGATAGGGGTTTAGATCCACGTATGTCTTCTTGTCTCCAGTCCCTGCAGTAAGGCCGTGCCAAGTGTTTTGTCTCTTGTTCTGTTATTGTTGGTTATGATTGTTTCAGGAGTGATTTTCACAAACTTCCTTTTGTTTCAGCGTCTTTCAACTAATGGTGATGACTTTCTTATCCATTAGTTCAGTAGCCATTTCAACAGCCTATTGCATAGTTTTCGGCTTTGATGCTATAATATTTCCATGGATCATGTCGGGCAATCCGCCAACGTACCTTTCAATCTTGTCAGACTCCTTAGGAAACATCCTAATACACAGTAATGCTAGTTCCTGGAAACGTTGGTTGTACCCAATCACATCAGTACCCTTCACTTTCAAATTCCACAATTCAGCCTCGAGCTTTTTCATCTCTTTCTTGGACTAGCTACTTGTCCGGCATCTTCTTTCACAGCATCGGCCCATGTCCATTGCATATGCAACATCTGACTGACAGTCAAAAACATGGGAATTCCACAGACTAGAGCCCCTGCTGAGAGTACAAGTGGAAAACTTAATATGATTTTCCACAGAGTAGTTGCTTATGCGGAAAACAGTCTCCATCCTTTCGAACCATTGAATTAATTCAACAACTCCCTCAGTGCCTTTGAAATATAGAGGTTTGCACTTCATAAAGTCTTGGTAAGTGCATTCTCGAATAATGCGTTCAGTCCTTCTGCAACGTTCCCGATTTTTGAGTGTGGTTGTCATCGCCATTCCTGTTTGCATCTCGTGCTGCCAAAGCGGCAATGACACCTTGGTCAATTATTGCCTGAAGTTGGGCATTAGTGACCGATGTGGTGGTGGTTGCTATTGGGGCTGGGGTTGTTGTGACCGGTGTGACCTTGGTTCGTTTTGTGCCATTTTCTTCAATTCACAAGAAAATAAATTACCCGTTGATCTTCATTAAATCATAAAACCATGACATGACATATACATGATAAATAAATAGAGATCACATCCCACAGTGAAATATACAACTGAATTGTAAATCAACCATGGGGGGGGGGGGATTTATAAACCAAATCCGACATTCCATTCATAAACAAATTCGATTACGAGTGACATATTACAAACATTCCATATATAAATTGGAAAAATACATGAATGGTTCAGATACAAAAATGTTCTTAATGTTATGGTTCCAAAATAAACATAAAACCTATAGCTTACTTCGTCGGGATTAAACCCCGTAATATTATTAGGCTATTCACAAAAATGTACTAGCCATAACTTTCGATTCAAGCTATCGAAACTGCTACCCGCTTCCTCTGGAAGCTTTGGTGATGCAGGACCTCCAGAGGGGTCCTTGCCTGTCCTGCAGTGCGGTAACCTGCCCCTATAGTGTTGCCACCTGTCCCTGTAGCATGGTCACCTGTCCCTGTAATGACTGCATCACTGTTAATGTCTGTATAAGATGTTGCGTGTCGGGTTAGATAGTTGTCCTCAAATCTTCTATCCTTTGCACGATTCTATGGTCTGCCTTCAGCATCTCTGAAATCACAGCATGTCTCCTGCGATCAGCAGCATGCAACTCTCTAATCTCTGACATCTAACCCAGTACGGTAGTGCGTAGTGATATAACCTCTCCGCGGGCAAGATCACTCGCATCCATCGATCGCCTCCAAGCCTCTCGGGACAATTTAGCCTCTGTCTCCATCTGATGACGTGTATATACATGTGCTCGCCTGTCTCTAAACAACATATTGAGCCGACCAACCAATAGCTGTCTTTGACTCTGCTCATCGTCTAACTCGTATAAAATCTCATTCGTTCGTCTTGCCTAACCCTTCGGTCTCAAATGAGGTTATATATGACCCAATCCGTGTCAATACTAATTGGTCCTATTGAAGGGTTCTCAACTACTCTCGTCCCACGAGTCGGTTGATCCTTATCCAACCTACTCTTGGATCAAGCTCGTCTCCCTATCCCTAGTGTACAATGGCCATAGGTTTGCCGTATCGACCTCCCAGCGGACTTAGCAGCAGCAGCGATGAGCTCTCTCCCCTCCCTCCCCCACAAAAACTGTATCCAGGCCAAGAGCGTTACCTAACTCTTCCGATGGTGGTAAGGTCAACCTCAGGTTGGCCTCCACTACGACTAGCATGGAGGTAAGTAGCATATGGTGGTGATCGTAGTAGGAAATGATATGGGCAAGGGTGGTGGTATCCCTAATGATGGTGCATCTGGTAGAGAATGAGAAGTAGATGCGACCTCAGCTCTCATCCGGATCATAGTAGCTCGATAGCCTAATGAACGAATGGGGCTAGGAGGTGGTGCTGGAGATAACACAGGTGAGGGTGGCAATACGTGGTTGTGAGGGAGAAGGTAATCTGGGAAGTGGTGAAGACCAAGGGGAGAGCGGTGATGAGATGGTGGAGTAGACTATAGCGAGAAGTCTACGCAACCTCTACATAGACCATACTGCGTTATGTACTGGAGCTGGAATAGGAAATTATAGTTGTTCACACGATATGCAGGTGTTGGTTGGTGGTTGTGGCGCCTACTCATCAGTCTTGAAGGCTATGGTCTCCTCCGCAATGGGGCTGAATACGTACGCTGGTAAAGCACACGCTACAGAGTCGGAAAGAGTGGGTTGCTCTCCTCCTCCTCATCTCATCAGTCTCCATGCCAAACCTATCATCCTCATCCTCCTCCGATGAACTCTTCTTCATCCGTTCTCTAGTCATCTCCTCATCAGCTAGAATAGTCAATGGATCCTCCCCGGGGTTCTCATCAATCATCCTCCCCACCCCCCCCCTCACTCCGGGGGGTCCACTCCTCAGGATCGGACTCCGGGACATAGTCAGGTGACTGAGCAGTGGGTGAGGCATCCTCAGCATCTGGCTGATCCTCAGCAACAATCTCATCATCAGTATGCTCTGGGCCTGGAATATAATCTGGCGAAGGTGGTGCCTGCTCTGGCTCCTCAGGGCCAGGCACGTAATCTGGAGAGGGTGGGGCCTGAAGAGCGGCCTCCACGTATGGGTCCTCTGGCATCCCAGGCAGCTCAAGGTACTCGTGATCATCGGCTCTCGGTGATCCTATGTCTGATAGATCCTCAAATGGGCTGGAAACCTCCGTGTATGTAATCCCCGATTCATCCGAATCTGACATGACTGAATCTGAAAATTCAAAATAGCTTATATTAGTATTTAATATAAGACTCTTATAGTAATATACATTTATATCATAACATGTATATCAATTATGAATGCATCTAGTCCAACCAACTAATGCAACAAGTAGTGTATGCATGAATGTATTACACATATGTTATGTCCCGTTGTTAAATACCCCTTTGTATGAATTTGATGTTTGAAAACGGTTATAGTCCAGCAAAAACATTTGACCTGGTTCTCTATAACCTTGGCTCTTGATACCAATCTGTAACACCCCCAAATTGGGTCGCAGCGGAATAAGGGTCCGGGGCGTGTTACTTCTCAGATCAATAACACAAGTGTACCATAGAACGACAAAAAGTCGTTTTTAAAAACTGAACATTGAATTAACAAAGTATTTGTTACATAAGCTGAAGCTTCACTTGTCCACTTGTTCAAAATACAAAGATTTCTAGCCCATAACAGATATACAAAATGTACTGCGACAAACAATCTTTAATGCATTGATATCCAAATCAAAAACCACCAATGTTATCCCTTGCACTTGTTGCTTATGATCCCTAAAAAAAATGGTTTTAAAATGATTCAACAATAATGTTGGTGAATTCATAGGTTTGATAAATCGTATATTGTAGGGGACACAAGATTTCCTAAGTGGTATGATAATGCAACAGATGCAGACATATTTAAATCTAATTACGTTGCCCTAAGCTCTGCCCTGTAAAGCTCGAATAAATGAAAAGTACAATTATAAATGGCCATACATTGCCCATGACTGTAGTTTTACCCGCAACATCCTATGTTCGACATGGTATACGTTCGTTTTGCCCCAGTGATACTCTAAATACAACCGAACGGGGATGTCCAATCCCCAAATAGATGTATTCATACATTTGCGCACACACCAAGTAACTGACAGGTTATGATCAATAGGCTCAACTAGGGTTACGCTTACTTAGGCAAACGTAATCATTAATATCAAACTTAACCACTAGTGTCGAGTTATTAAAGCTTTGCATGTCTTCTCACACCAAATACTTGTAAACCAAATCATGTAAAACGTGAGGGCATGAATCACACCTTAAGTGAGCGAATCCCAAGTATCATCATTGATAATGCGTCAGAAATCGTCAGATCAAACCTATTTAAATTCAGGTAGTTAAGACTTAAATCACATTGGCGTAACTACTATCATGCATAATTCTATATAGTATCACCATCTAATTGTTTTCGTGAAATTCATGTTTATAAGGGTAAAAAACGTTTAAAAAACACACTTTTTGGTTTAAAAAGACATCACTGTTCACGTTTCAAGTCCGTTTGAGGATGTTTCTTGCGCTCAACGTTTTCGTTTTATGAGTCGAGTTATCAAAATTTGCATTTTCAAATTTTGGGACCTTCTTTGTGAACAGTAACTTTTACTGTTCACACCAGATCATAAGTTTACTTATATCGTTTTTGTTGTCATAAAACCCGTAAATGTCGTATTTTCTTCGTTATAGCTCCGTTTTTAGCGATGCTCATTCCACGGACTTCGGTCCGAGGATCCAAACCAACACCTCAAGGATTTCTTAAACTTGTATATACTCACTAGCTTGACGGTGTGAAAAAGGGAAAGAACGCGCCTGAGGTGCCTGCGTTATTTCAATTTTCCCCCTCACATGTTACCCTGCATTCAATCTAATCGGATCAAGCTAGAAATTGGCTTCAACGCCTTCCAGCAGGATCCATCTCCACATGAGAGGATCTTCTACCCGATTCCTTGCTCAATTTTATCCACGGGAAAGGACGCAAAATCCGCAATGATATCTGATGTTTGCAAAATCATTGGAGAATCTTATATCGAAGCCTATGGATCGCTTCAAGGACTTACTCTAAAAATTCCCTCATCATGGCATCAATCTTTGGCTCCAAGTCTGAATCTTTTATGACCATGTCAATCCCATCACGAGACGAACCATTGACCAATCGGCCGATGGTAAGCTTCGTGACCTCAACCCCAAAGAATCCTGGGCAATATTAGAGGACCTCTCCCTCTATGACAACGAAAGTTGGAACGACCCAAGGGATTTCGCTAAGCCGGTCAAGGCAATCTAATTGCCTCAAGATGTCCCGAGTACATCCGACCGCCGTCTAATCGAGCTCAAAAATCAAGTCCAACGCTTGATGAAAGCTTATCTTGCTTCAACACAGCTTACTCAAGTGAATAAAATCACTACCTCATGTGAAATCTGCAATGGTCCTCACGACACTCATAATTGCACGAAAGGCCCCGAGCAGGCTTGTGTTGACTACGCAACTTCGCATACGAACGAAATAAGAGACAAGAAGTTCATCTCAAACCAAGGACCAAGGAATTTCAATGATGCCGCCAACACTTAGAAGGACAAACCAAACTTTAACTAGGAGCGAACTCAAACATTCACAAACCCACAGAACTAATCAATCTCCATTCCACTTCAATTATCAAATAAAGCTTGAGAAGGCGTTACTTGATTTCGACTCTAACCAAGAGGAGAGGTTGTCTCACCTACGAACCCAATTTGGACAACATCAGGACGACATGAATGGAAAAATTAACCTTCTTTGGAAAACTGTCTCCAAAAAACTCAATGACACATCTACCCTTGAAAATGCAGGAAACTCCATGGCCCACAAGAGCATTGCTGCAATTAGTCATGATGAAAAGGAGGAGCTCAGAAAGAAAGGAATCAAGAGCCCGTCAAAATTATTCTCCCCAAAATATCTTTCTCCGCATCCATAAAAGAGCTAAACAAGAACCCATCAGCTCCAAAACGCGTTCACTTCGTCAATTCAATCGTCATTCTCAACATAGACAGTGATACGGAAGAAGAAGACACCTCTTCCACCAACGCACACGAGAACGAACTCGATGATATGGTAAGAAGAGGTGAAGGGGTAAAGGAGCAAGGCAAGGAGGAAGATGAGATGGAAACCGACATGGAAGTAGAAGAGGTGATCGAAGAAGAAGAAAGTGAATTCGAAACTGATGAAGAAGTCAAAGAAGTATTCGAAGAGGATGAAGATGATGAAAGCTTTAACTCATTCCCAACTATGAAGGAATTGGTAAACATCCACGAATGGCTATTCACGTTTTCGACCCCGTGGGTTAAAAGAAAAAGTAGATCCGAAGCCCACAACAACAATCAAGGATTCCTGCATGATCGGCCACATCTTCAAGAGACATGCCTAAATAGACCCAAAATCGCCAATCAACATCATGTCTAGGCATCAATATAATCAAATCATGACTTATGTACTTAGATCAAGGCAGAAACCGTCAAAACCCGGTGAAATTAGCAACTTTGTAGGAAGAGTGAAACATATAAAAGTTTTCATAGGAAGCTTCGCCTACGAATGCAACTTCATGATATTGGAAGATACCAGTAGCATTATCGATCTCCACCATGGAGAAATGGTCTCCGGAAAACCCTTCAAAGAAGAAACAGGCCTTACCTACAATGAAGAAAAAGGAATGGTCATGTTTAGCAAGGTGATGAGAACCCACTTTTAAAAATGCCCGACACCATGGAGATATTCAAGCAAAACAAGGTTATGGGATGAGGATCGAGTCCATACCCCCATCTGCCCATGAAGAAAACTTTGGCCACAGAAGAACACATTACTACCAGAGCTTTCTTATCGGAGATGAATACAAGCAGGACAGGGGTGATAGGAGGGGGATTAGGCATTTAATGAGGTTAGAAAAAGAGATGATGGATAACAAAGGAGAAGTTACATGAGGACGTGTGGCTTCGAGTCTAGCTACAAGACTTGTTAATAAAGAAAAGCGCTTCTTTAGAGGCAACCCAATTTACTTTCCCGCATATTAGGATTGTCATATGTGTTTTAATTCTTCATAATTTGTTTTATTATGTTTGAACTATCTTGTAATCATGCTTTGCATTGTCTTTAACTTCGTCTTAATTTCAATTAAAGGTATTTTGAAAACAATAAGTGTAGGGGAATTTATCCAGCTTTTGAGCCAAATTCAAACATGATAAATGAAATTGTTTAGATTAATTCGGGTCTTTGAGTCTGTCATATATTGAATTGTTATAAATTCAGCGGTTTTGTACTGCCGTTATATCAGGTAATAATTATAGAATCAAGTGCAGGAAATTTTTCATCAAAAACAAAAAATTCGTTTTCACAGATTGTGGAGACGGCGTCACGATTAACTTGCGACGCCGTCACCACGACACATGTGACGGGGTCACCACAACCCTGATGGCGTCAAACGCCCAGGTTCCGAAAACTTAACGTTTTTATTAGAGTAAATGGCAAAAATGGTCCTTGTGGTTTGGTCAAATTGCAGATTTGGTCCGTCAAATTTCAAAATTGCAAAAAACGTCTTTATTTTAAAGGTTTGGTTTCACTTTTGGTCCTTGGTCGACTTGAAATGACTAAAATACCCCTCTGCAATTTGGCCAAACCACAAGGACCATTTTTGCAATAATAAAAAAAAATAAAAATTAAAAAAAAATCTATAAGAAATTTATTTTTTAATTTTTTTTTATTTCGGTTTCAGTTTACGAACAATAATAAAAAAAATTATTTCGGTTTCAGTTTACAAGCAATAATTAAAAAAATTTAAAATTAATTTTTTTAATTTCGGTTTCAGTTTACGACTAATAATAATTTAAATTTTAAATTTTTTAAATTTCGGTTTCAGTTTACGAGTAATAATAAAAAAAAAAAAAAAATTTATTTCGGTTTCTAAAGTTTACGAGCAATAATAAAAAAAATATTAACTTTTAAAAAAATTAAATTTTTTTTTATTATTGCTCGTAAACTGAAACCGAAATAAAAAAAATTTAAATTTTTTTAAAATATTTTTTTATAATTGCTCGTAAACTGAAGCGGACATAAAAAAAATTTAACTTTTTTTTTAAATATTTTTTTATTATTGCTCGTAAACTGAAACCGAAATAAAAAAATTAATAATTTTTTATATTTTTTTATTATTATTTCTTGTAAACTGAAACCAAAATAAAAAAATATAATTTTAATTGTTTTTTTATTATTGCTTGTAAAACTGAAAGAAATAAAAACAATTTAAACTTTTAACTTTTTTATTATTGCTCGTAAAATGAAAACCGAAACATAAAAAAAATAATTTTTTTTAATTATTGTCTTAAACTTAAAACCGAAATAAAAAAATAAAATTTTAAAATTTTCTTTTTCATTATTGGCTCGTAAAATGAAACCGAAATAAAATAAAATTAAAATAAATCTTATTTTTTTTTTCAACTTTTAAATTTTTTTTTATTATTGCAAAATGGTCCCTGTGGCTTTGGCAAATTGAGAGGGTATTTTATTCATTTCAAGCTCGACTCATGGACCAAAAGTGGAACCAAACCTTGAAATTAAGGGACGTTTTTTGCCAATTTTGAAATTGCGGACAAAATCTACAATTTGGCCAAACACAAGAACATTTTGCATGTACTCATTTAATTATTATTGTAAAAATAAACAATGCAAAACATTTTATTATATACATTCTTCCGTTTTTTATACCTGCAAAACCTAATGAGTTTGACCATTCTTTCATCCGATTCTATCGAGTCGAAAACCCTAAATTCATAATGTATATTGGTTAAAGACACCCATTTTCTGCTTGGGTATAGTGTCGATGTCTTTGATTCCAAGTTATATTTGATGAGACGGAAGCTTGAAAGTTCTTAAGAGTTTCATTGGTTGATTTCTCGTGCGGACGATTTAACCCGGTATCGCATGTTTCTTCTCCATTATTGAGTAAACCAGGGGAGTACTAGTTCTCTTTTCCTTGTTTTTTTTTCCTTTATCTGTTTCATACCGGTAGTAATAAACCAACAAGGCGGACAAAATCACACATACATGGCCGTAACGACAGAATAGACATGCATGATTGCTCACATCCTCATTCGAGTAAGACCAAAGGATAGGAATTAGGAAAGGGAAAATAATTGTTGTTAAAGAAAATGAAGCAAATATATATAGTCCTAGGCACAATGTAGCTAGTTACTTTCCCGACCATCCCTTGATAAAAACACAAATTGGTATACTAACTCACGTTTCTAACATGAAACAATCAACGCTTTTGAAGACATGAATCAGACTCAAAGGATATCTCGATCAATAGATCAATGAAAACAACTTAAGTTAGCATTCCCATAACGGTCAACTCCCAATCATCCTAATTACAACTCTAGTGGCAACTTTCGCCACTTTATATATACTTTTACATAGTTGGTTTATATTACGTACCAACTCTAATACAGTAATACTCCACAAACATCTTTTTTGTATTTTTTTGATTTTTTAACACTAAGAACTGGAAATAAAATTAATGTGTAGAATTTCACCATCTCATGACTATGATAAATCTGAATAATTGATATCCGATCATAATAACGAAGTAGGAAAAATACACGAGCGAACTACTACTTTTTCATTCCCGTTGCATTGTGCAACTTCTCGACCTAACCAGATATAGGAAATCACAACTGCGTTGTGCAATTCCTCGACCATACCGTAGGTGGAAAAGATAGACTCAAGACACATGAAATACAATACTTTACACAAAAGTAACTAGTTATATATACTTTTACTAGGCTAAGGTTTAAAGGTGTAACGAAACATTTAGGGTTTAATCCTAAAGAAATGGCTCTACGGGTTTTTCTAGGGGTATCTTACTCTTAAAATGAGAGTAAACAAATGGTTTATACGGGGGTTAACTAACCGGTGTAGTTAGTTAATAAAACGTGTATAGGCTTTTTGGTGTAATCTTAGAAATTTACCAGTTTAGAAAAGTCACTCCATCTATTAAAAATAGTGCTTATTATTGAGGTCTCGAATAGATATACCAAGTCAAGTTCTAAAGTTTACTATAGTCACCGACGCACTCATATTTTTGTGGAATTTGGGTAAAAATTTGGAAACAGATAAGTCTAAATCCTCACAATATCTAACAAGGGTTATGTGTGCAAGGTTATGTGGATAATAATTTCACAAAAAGTATGATGAAAAATTTAAAATTTAGGCATAAATTAAGCATATTATTATGAAAACACGGACAAGTAAGCGTTCTAATTATCCCCCCCAATTGAGATATGCAACGCCCTCGTTGTATAAATATGAAATTAAGTATAGGAAATATACAGAATTAGAACGGGAAACTCCCCTGAGATTTGTTCGGTATGATCCTCCATGTTGCGTTTATGAGCAAGATTGTATGTGCAAGAGCGTCTGAATCCTAGCACGAACAGCATGCACACTATAATTCCAGAATATAAGCACACCACTAATCACGTTACATCGCTCAGCTTGATCCTGTATCAAAAGAGAGAAAACAATGCAATTCTAGCTCGGTTGTATCTGCTTGGTTAGAAAATAAAATCCTAGAAAGCGAATAGGAGATCAATACGCCGTATGGTTTGAGGTGGATACGCCGTATCTTAATGATGAGGTGTCATTTTATACACTTTTTTAGGGTCGTTTAACCCCCTAAATCCTGCATTTATGCCCAAAATAGGTACTTAATCGTTCCTTTTCAGGTATTTCACATTTGGAAGAATTAAACGTGACTTGGGCTTATTTGGAGAAGAAACAGACAAGACTACGAACCTATACCGACATCACTCAAGATAATGTTCTCAGCAGCTGGAGACGGAGTCACCAATACAATGTGACGCCGTCACAACGAATACTAAGACAGTGTCACAGGATCTCAAGACGGCGTCAGAGTACACGACCCAGCCCATTATCTAGAATATTCTCTATCATGACGGTGTCACGACTAAAACGCGACACTATCGCAATGATTTTCCTATATATACAAACACAAATTTAGGGTTTTGAGTGTGTAACTTTAGAATAAAAAGAGGGTACGAACCCTAGTTCGTTTAGCAGCTATTAGGGATGATTTTAGGGCCTAAAAACCCTATTGTACTTCCTCCAATTCATGTTTTAATCAAGTAAGGTTTACTTAATCATTCAATATGTCTATGTGTTGTTTGATTTATCTATGTTCTTGCTTTATTCTTAACATGCTTGGCTAAACCTCCTATTGTGTTTATTTATGATTGTATGAAACCTAGAATGTAGATCTTAGTGGTGTTGCTTCTTGTGATGGATATGCATGTTAGGTCTTAGAAAACCAGCTTTTGTCTGTATCGCTGTTGATATGTCTAGGAAAACATGATTGTGTAGAAAGGATACCATCGGGTAACAGTCTTCATACTACCTTGCCCCCTAATATGGTTGATCCACTTTTAATATATTTCACATGCACTTAGTATACTCCTAGGGGCCTTGTAATAGTCTTCATACTACCTTACTTGTGCGTTGCTCTAGCGGAATACTAAGTAGACGGCGGGTTCGTGTAATTCGTTCATGACTTAGGAAATAGCTACATAGATCATCACAAGAGTGACAAAGCAACAACACTAGGAGAAGCAATCTAGGGAGTAATACATGATTAAATAAACACAGTCTTTTATCTTATTGTTATCACCATTAGCATAGTTATTATTTAGTTTAAATAGCTAAAACCAAACCACCTCTCAAACATATGATTTACTGCTTTCATAAAATATAAAAATATAAAAATATTCTTCTCTCAACCCTTAGAATTCTGTTAGACCGTGATCAAGCCTTCCCAACCTATTTCCCGAGTAAACAATAACAACCCCCCGAGTCTTGCCTATACTACTACTACAACGACTAGGTGCTCTGCCTAGGGAGTTGTAAAACTTCGTGTAGAAGTCCTACGATGACCGCGTTAAGTTTTTGGCGCCGCCTCCTGGGGAATAGTTAGGTTCTGATCATAGTTTAGCTTAGTTCTACTCGCTTGAATCCTTTCAAGTGAGACCTTAATTCTGCATATTAGCTTTCTTGTAGTCTATCTTTTCTTTGTGCTATTTGTTTCGTAACTCATTCTCGTCAACCACCATGGGAGATGAGAATCCTATCCATAATCTAGGAGACTACTCCAAACCAAGCCACGAGGGCTATAGGAATACCATCGAGCTCCCCGTAGGGAACAACGTGGTACCTCTTCGATCCGACACCATCCAGTTGGTGCAAAACGGATGCTCATTCCACAGACTTCGGTCCGAGGATCCAAATCAACACCTCAAGGATTTCCTTAAACTTGTGGACTCACTTGACCTTGATGGTGACAATAGGGAAAGAACGCGCCTACATTTATTTTAATTTTCCCTTCGCGATCAAGCTAGCAATTGGCTTGGGCACCTTCCAGTAGGATCCATCACCACATGGGAGGATCTTACTACCTGATTCCTTGCTTAATTCTTTCCACCGGGAAGGACCGCAAAACTCTACAACGATATCCTAATGTTCCAAAAACATCAAGGAGAATCTTTATCTGAAGCATGGACTCGTTTCAAGGACTTACTCCAAAAAGTCCCTCACCGTGGCATAGACCTTTGGCTCCAAGTCCAAATTTTTTATGACCATGTCAATCCCATCACAAGATGAACCATTGACCAATCTGCTGGTGGCAAGCTTCGTGACCTTAACGTTGAAGAATCCTGGGCATTATTAGAGGACCTCACCCTCTATGACAACGAAAGTTGGAACGACCTAAGGGATTTTGCTAAGCCGGTCAAGGCAATCGCTCTGCCTCAAGATGTCCCGAGTACATCCGACCGCCGTCTAATCGAGCTCGAAAATCAAGTTTAACGCTTGATGCAAGTAAACAAAGTCTCTTCTTCATGTAAAATTTGCAGTGGTCCTCACGACACTCAATATTGCATGAAAAATCCTGAGCAAGCTTCTGTTGACTACACATCCTCGCATATACAAGAAGTGGGAAGTAATAGGTTCACTCCGAACCATGGACCAAGAAATTTCAATGATGCCACCAACACTTGGAAGGAGAAACCAAACTTCAACTGGGCACATACCCAAACCTTCACTAGCCCACAAGGCGAATTAATCTCCGTCCACTCCTCTAGTTATTAAATGAAGCTTGAAAAGGCATTACTTAATTTCGACTCTAACCAAGAGAAGAGGTTATCTCACCTAAGAATCCAACTAGAACAACAACAGGACGACGTGATTGGCAAGATTAACCTCCTTTGGAAAACTGTTTCCGAGAAACTCAATAATGTATCTACCCACTAAAATGCAGGAAATCCCATGGCTTCTAAAAGCATTGCAGCAATCAGCCATGACGAAAGGGAGGAACTCAGGAAGAAAAGAATCAAAAGCCCATCAAAATTTCTCTCCCCAAAATATCTCTCTCCCGCATCCATAAAAGAACTAAACAAAAATCCGTCAGCTCCAAAACGTGTTCATTTTGTCAATTCAATCGTCATCCTAAGCACAAACAGTGATACGGAAGAAGATGACGACTCATCGACCATGCATGCAATCTCAACCTCGGTAGTACGGTAAAAGGAAATGAAGAGGTAAAGGAGCAAGCCAGGAAAGAAATGAAATGGAGACTGACATGGAAGTAGAAGAAGAAATTGATGAAGAAGGAAGCGAATTTGAGACTGACGAGGAAGTGGAAGAAATAATAAAGGAGGAGGAAGATGACGGAGATGGTGAAAACTTTAACTCGTTCCCAACTATGGAGGAATTAACACATCATGAATGGCTATTAAAGAATCCTCGACCTCCATGGGTAAAGGCAAGGATAAGAGCCGGAAGCCCGAACAACATCAAAATTTCCTGCATGGTCGGTCACTTCTTCAAGAGACACGCTTACATAGACCTTGAATCACCAATCAACATTATGTCCAGGCGTCAATATAATTGACTTATGGGCTCAGATCAAGGTAGAAACCGTCAAACCCCAATAAAATTAGCAACTTTGTAGGAAGAATAAGGGGCCTAAATATTTTCATATGAAGCTTCACCTACGAATGCGACTTTATGATATTAGAAGATACCACTAGCATTATCGATCACCACATTGGAGAAATGGTTTTTGGAAGGCCCTTCATTAAGGAAATCGGCCTTGTCTACAATGAAGAAGAAGGAGCGGTCATGTTCAAACAAGATGATGAGAAAATCATATTCAAAATGCCTCACACCATGAAGATATTCAAGCAAGCAAGACTTATGGGTTTAAGCACCGACTCCATACCCCCATCCGCCTACGAAGAAAACTTTGTCCATGGAAGGACGCACTACTATCAAAGCTTACTCATTGGAGATGAGTACAAACAAGACGATGGTGATAGAAGAAGAATTAGGCATTTGATGAGGTTGGAAAAAGAGATGATGGATAACAAAGGAGAAGTCACGTAAGGACGTGTGACTTTGAGTCTAGCTACAAGACTCGTTAATAAAGAAAAGCGCTTCTTGTGAGGCAACCCAATTTACTTTCCCGCAAATTAGGAGTGTCATGTGTGTTTTAATTCTTTATGGTTTGTTTTATTATGTTTGAACTATCTTGTAATCATGCTTTGTATTGTCTTTAACCTCGTCTTAATTTTAATCAAAGGTATTTTGCAAATAATAAGTGTAAGGGAATTTATCTGGCTTTAGAGCCAAGTTCAAGCATGTTAAATGAATTGTTTAGATTAATTCATGTCAGTTTCGAGTCATATGATTGAATTGTTAAATCTCAAGTCTTATGCAGCTATTTATACAGGAATTAACTTATGGAATCAAGTGAAGGAAATTTTTCATCAAAAACAAAAATTTAGTTTTCACAGAATGTGGAGACGGCGTCAAGGTTTACACGCGACGCCGTCACAACGACACATGTGACGGGGTTACAACAACCCTGACGGCGTCATACGCCCATGTGCAGAAAACTTAATTTTTTAATTATTTTTGAAAATAAAACTTGCACAACATTTAAAATATGTATTCTTCTGTTATAAACCTGCAAAACGTAATAAATTTAACAATTCTCTCATCCTATCTATCGAGTCAAACCCTAAATTCACTTTGTATATATGTCTAACGCACATTTTATGCTTGGTGTAGTTGTCTTTGTCTTTGATTACAGGTTATATTTGATGAGAATAAGCTTGGAAGATCTTAGGATGCTTTCATTGGATGATTCTTGGAGGACGATTTAACTAGTTATCGCATGTTTCTTCTCCATTATTGAGTAAACCAGGGGATTACTAGTTTCTTTTCCTTTTATTCGTTCTTACGAGTACTTCTATAGAACATTAGGGACAATGTTCAACTTAAGTGTAGGGGAAATAAGCCTTAGAAACTATTCTTTCATTTGTCATTTGCTTTGTTACTTAAAATGATGGGTAATATATCAAAACAGAGCATAAGAGGTAATTTTTACCCAAATTTAAATTTTTTTACAACACATACCGACGAAAACCAAGTATTAATAGCGTCTCATGGATAGGAATTTATATTACTAGCACAAAAACCCTCAAAATTCCACCCCCACAATGTGAGGTTCGCCCTTAGATATTATACCTTTAGCTTGTTCGAGTTAAGGAGTGAGCAATCATGTTATGCGTGGTTTTGTCGCCTTTTCTGGAACATTGGTACCGGTTACTTTAGGATTATGAGAGTATACCGGTAGCATATTAAATTCTAGAACTTGTTATTATGATGCATCCCAAGACCGCATAGTAAGTATTAGGATTTGCTTGATAAGAGGCATTAGGACTAACCCATGTTTTAAACCTGTAATTGTTATGATGGTCACACCGATCATATAACTATCCTACACCCTTGCCATGCACTCATCATTAGTGCAGGATACCCCTAGTACAACCCTCCGAGCCTATCCTTTTTCACGGTTCTCGTAATTTTTTGGTGGATTCTGGATTATTAATGAAGAGCATTATCACCCTTAAACCAATCGTTACACCCAAAAAGCCTTAGACTACCTTATATGTACTCACCTTTAGTACATTATTGTGATAACCCAAGTTAATTATTTGAGTACACAGTTGCTAAGTCCTTATCCTTGTAAATACAGTTTTAGGACTATTGGGATTCATGGTAGTATTTATTTCACGAAAGAATGGGGAAGAAAAGTTAAGTCAATACCCCCATATGTTTGTCAAATGATCTCCATGTTATTTTGATCCACCTCAATACGGGTTATTAGTTAGATTGTAAATATCGAGCATGTAAAAGCTTAAGTGTAGGGGTACGTATTATAAACCCCATGTGATGTATTATGTTATTTAAAAAAAAGAGAAAAAAAAGAAAGAGATTAGTGTAGAGTTTGTAGATCTTCGTCTGAGTATTGGCTTAGCAACCAAACCAACGTGTATTCGTGTAAATAATTAGCTAACCTTTCCACTCCAAATTCACCCAAATGTATCCCATCCGTTTCTGTTTCCCTTATATGTTATCTTACACCTACACCCCACAACCCTTTAAAAGACCTCTTAGATAGTAATGAACAATACTTGCGCCTAGCGGTGGATGTTTGATCCTCTACCAAGCCTATGGTAATTTATATGCTATGACAGGTAATGGGTGTTGATTTTCTGTTTCCCCATATGTTATAATTTATTATACAACTGAGTGAAAGAGATAATCCCTAAACACTTATGTGAGGTGCTAGTATATACTTTTTGTGCTTTTAATTACGAGGTCTAGAAGGTTGTGCTGTAGAATACTTTTAAAGAGTAGGTAAAATGACCCTCATATTGTTATTGTCTAGGTAGAAAAGCCCATTTGATTGAGGACAAACAAATCCCAAGTGTAGGGGAATTTGATAAGGTGTTATTTTATACACTTTTTCGGGGTCGTGTAACCCCCTAAATCGTGCATTTATGCCCAAAATAGGTACTTAATCGTTCCTTTTCAAGTATTTCATATTTGGAAGGCATTTGGAAGAATTACACATGACTTGGGCTCATTTGGAGAAGAAACGGACAAGACTACGGACCTACATCGACATCACTCAAGATAATGTTCTCAACAGTTGGAGACGGCGTCACCAATACAACGTGACGCCGTCACAACGAATACCAAGACGGCGTCACAGGATCTCAAGACGGCGTCAGAGTACACGACCCAGCCCATTATCTAGAATATTCTCTATCATGACGGCGTCGCGACTAAAACGCGATGCCATCACAATGATTTTCCTATATATACAAACCTGAATTTAGGGTTTTGAGTGTGTAACTTTAGATTCAAAATAGGGTACGAACCCTAGTTCGTTTAGCAGCTATTAGGGACGATTTTAGGGCCTAAAAACCCTATTGTACTTCCTCCAATTCATGTTTTAATCAAGTAAGGTTTACTTAATCATTCAATATGTCTATGTGTTGTTTGATTTATCTATGTTCTTGCTTTATTCTTAACATGCTTGGCTAAACCTCCTATTGTGTTTATTTATGATTGTATGAAACCTAGAATGTAGATCTTAGTGGTGTTGCTTCTTGTGATGGATATGCATGTTAGGTCTTAGAAAACCAGCTTTTGTCTGTATCGCTGTTGATATGTCTAGGAAAACATGATTGTGTAGAAAGGATACCATCGGGTAACAGTCTTCATACTACCTTGCCCCCTAATATGGTTGATCCACTTTTAATATATTTCACATGCACTTAGTATACTCCTAGGGGCCTTGTAATAGTCTTCATACTACCTTACTTGTGCGTTGCTCTAGCGGAATACTAAGTAGACGGCGGGTTCGTGTAATTCGTTCATGACTTAGGAAATAGTTACATAGATCATCACAAGAGTGACAAAGCAACAACACTAGGAGAAGCAATCTAGGGAGTAATACATGATTAAATAAACACAGTCTTTTATCTTATTGTTATCACCATTAGCATAGTTATTATTTAGTTTAAATAGCTAAAACCAAACCACCTCTCAAATATATGATTTACCTGCTTTCCATAAAACATAAAAATACAAAAATAATCTTCTCTCAACCCTTAGAATTCTGTTAGACCGTGATCAAGCCTTCCCAACCTATTCCCCGAGTGAACGATAACAACCCCCCGAGTCTTGCCTATACTACTACTACAACGATTAGGTGCTCTGCCTAGGGAGTTGTAAAACTTCGTGTAGAAGTCCTACGACGACCGCATCAAGTTTTTGGCGCCGCCGCCTGGGGAATAGTTAGGTTTTGATCATAGTTTAGCTTAGTTCTACTCGCTTGAATCCTTTCAAGTGAGAGGGTTTGCCATGGGGTTCGACAAGGGGATCGAGAGCACTAATTCAGCACAGTTTGTAATCATACTTCAACTTATTTTGGTCAATTTAATTCAATGATTATTTTGATTTAGTGGATCTTGCTGTTTAATTTGTTGTTGATATGTTATTAATTGTGTTTTATTATGTGTTCTTCGCATTTAATTATTTAATTATCTTTTTTATTATTAAGTTATGATCTTGTTGTTTTATCGCTTTCTTTATTATTTTATGTAGTGCGTTTAAGTGATCATTGTGCCATGAGTAAGTATTAAGTTGAGGTTGTGAAGACTCTTGGTGTATCGTGACTTACTACACTAAGTGTTTTCTATTCTCCAATAGAAAGACCAATATTCATTGGTGGTTCGACCTAGATCAATTAGGCGATCTCTTAACACTAATACCCGGTTAGGAGTGCAAGCTAATAAGGAGACCACCTATTTAGAATTAAGCGTATCTCATAAGATAAGTGGCATTAAGATTGCGACTAGACATTGCACAGAAGATCATAGTAATTAATTGCGTTCATCCTTTCTAGTTGTCCACCACTTGTCATACCCCGACAAAGGCGGAAACTCGAAAATGCAACATAATGATCAATCATAACACAAGGTACAAAATAGAGAAAACTACATTGCACAAACTCCAAGTGCTATGAAGACCATCAACCTCGAACAACTCGAGTGATGTCCCAAATCGCAACTAAAATCCACAATCTCTTACAATTATTCAACTGCCCACACAGGGGACCAAAATCCAAACTTAATCCAAAACATCCAAATACTAAAATCAAAACAACAAGCAAGCAAGACTTCACACGAAATTCCACTCGGGATACTTCTAAGTCTGCTATCACAATCACCAAACTATTCTTCTTTCACTTCACCATACTCAAAAACGTCAACAAACTGTGGGGAGAGGCTCGTATGTTGATTAAACCCAAAGTTGTGTCCCAATTATTTCAACATAACCAAAAGTCTAAATGACAGTGATATATGCAAACATTCAAGTACATAAGCATCCTACGCTAGTCCAATCACCAAAGTCACTTACGCACCTAAAGGGCCTACCAGCTGGAGCACTAATATTAGGGCAGGACCTCACACAAACTTGGGTAGGCGTACCCATCCGCTCCAATAATCACACAAATACTGGGTAGGCGTACCCATCCGATCTAATAATCTCACAACACTGGGTAGGCGTACCCATCCGATCCAATAATCATGCATAATATTCACATAACAGTCATAAGCACATATCTTGTCCCAAAAACAAAACCACATTTCGCACAGTTCAATTCAAAATATTTCAAACACATTGGAGAATCAATTTTCTCCAACTGAAAACATAAAAAAGTGTTCTACGCGAAACAAATACCTCAAGAAGTATATTTAGCACCAAATCTCAATCACACATCCCCGCAAATGCAACAACGCCCGCACACGACCTAGTCCAGTTAATGTCTCAATTTAATCATCCAATTCCAAAACAATCTTCACGTTTGATGCATAGAGTTTTAGACGCGTTGTACAATTACCCAAAACAATTTAGTGGTGTGATGGTTGACGACTTATCTACACAATCATATCAATCTCATCCCCCGAAAATACATATTTATACTGTTTAGAGAAAATAGATAAGTAATATAAATAAATATTTATAATTAATAATTATAAATATATCTCGACAAGTCCATCGATAACCTTAGTCACTTCAAAATAATCATAAACGGTTGAAAACAGAACGTTTACTCATAATAAACACATTAGAGAAGTTTCGAAAAAAAATATATTTTCGTTTTTTAGTGAATTTATTAAATAAATAAAATAATAAAATAATATTTTATTATTTAAAATCAAAAATCATGTTTTTAGGAAAATTTCTAAGTATAAACTTTTTACGAAATTTCGACATGACTCGTACGCTCATACAACGTTTTCCAAGGTTTCAAACCTTATTTTCAAATCTTTTTCACCAATTCGACACTTTTCGACAAAATTCCAAAATCTCAATCCATAAATGTTTAGCAAAAACTTTCCTAAAATCTTGTTCAAAATCACTTTGCAAACACCTTTCACTTTCAAAAAGTCCACCAAAACTCTTATAATGACTAAATATCGCTTATTGGGCTTTAAGGCCCAACAAGGGTCCATTAAGACATTTATAAGTCCAAAATACGATCCAAGTCCAAAACCAAGGTCCATTTACATATATAGCAAGATAATTATATGTAAGAAAGAAATTTCTCCTGACTCACAATAAGCCCTCCCATTAAAGTCACGGCTTAAATGTCTTATTGGCCGTGAGTCCAATAGCTCGAAAAAATACGTATATTAAGCTTGAAAATAAGCTAATAAGCTACGTATCGCATTTGGTTACTACCATAAGCCTAAAAAATAATCCACAAACATACGCCATAACACAAAATAGTCAAAATCACTTTCCTAGTGATTTTGAGGAATTTTCGTGGCTTATAAGCCCAAAATAAGCTAAGAAATAGCTTAAAAATAAGCCCGAATAAGCTATACAACGTTTTTTTTTTTTTTTTTTTTTTTTTTTTTTTTTTTTTTTTTTTTTTTTTACTATAAGAAAAATAAGCATCTAGCAACATATATTATTCAACCATCAATACCACAACATCATTACTACAAAAACTCCTTTTTCCTTTTTACAACTCACTGCACCAAACACCTTCTCACATTTCGCTTTCAAAAAATCGAATTTTCTACGCGATCACTTGTACACAACATCTATGCAATCAAAAAAAACCGAAAGGACAAACGAAATTTAAATTTGAAAACTTACAAGAAAATCTTCAAAAATGTATATTTTGACACAAACCGAACAACCCAAACGTTGTTTAAATGAATACCCAAACACTCTTATCAACCCTGAATAACACGTTCTAGATCAAAGTTGGAAAGTTTATGGTGAATTAAGGTGGTAGGTGGCGGACGTAGCAAGCACACACACACACACACACACTTATGTGTATTTTTTTGAAACTGCTCAAGAGAGGATTTCTAATTTGGGGGGAAGCTTTGAAAGCTTCTAAATAAAGAATATGTGGCATGAATTAGGGGGAAGCTGATTCATTGTGAGTTTAGGGGGAAGCTTTGAAAGCTTCTAAATGAAGATTATGTGGCATAAATTAGGGGGAAGCTAATTCAAAAGCTTCTTCTTAACCAGAAGTGTATGGGTTACTTAGTTCGTACTTATTACAATATTTCTCCTCCAAGGTACTACAAAGATGATTCATGTTGGAGTGCAGATTTGAAGTCAAAGACCATAAAAGACATCATCAACATTAGAAGCTTCATGGAAGTTCTTGTTCATAATCATTATGTGTTATCCCACTATATTATGATCTAAACACAACTAATGATATACCAATAAGCTAGAGAATAAAGCTAGAATGTAGAGAGAGAAAGTAGAGAGAGAAATAAGGATAGAAGATTAGAGAGAGAAAGGTAAGTTACAAAAATTAATCAAATGCAACCAACACCCTCTCCATGTGTGGAGAGGGTTTGTTTTATACCCCTTGCCAACTAGTAGGCGTATGGGCTTTCTACTTGGGTCGGGCTTGGCATATCTTGGGCTTTGAGCCTGAAACACGGACAATATTAGATTACAATCCAAGCCCGTTGAACCCGACTAGCCTATTACAATACAAGACCTAGTTTGACTTTATAAGACCGATAACATTCTTGTTTGACTTAATATAATTAAGGCTAACAATCTCCCCCAATGTTGAGGTCTCTTTCTTCAAACTCCTCTGTACCACCGATGACATTGAAGATATGACGTTTGACGTTTATGCTTTGCCTTGTTATGGTCTTGTCTTGTTTGTAATGGCTTTGTTCATCCATGCTTTGTGATCTTGATTTTGAGCCTTTATCTTTTGACTTTGAATTCTTGAGATCGTTATCTTGCATCATCTCCTTGACTTGAATCATCTTGATTTGACTTCCTTGATCAACTTGTGCTCTTGACCAACATGCTCATACTTGTTACATTCTTGTTTGACATATGTGATTATAAGTCTAACAATCTCCCCAATTGATGATTCTTTATTTGACTTTGAGGCTCTTTGATGGTGGGGAAGATTAGAATCAACTATCTTGACGTTGAATGATTGACTTTGAAAGCTTGAGTATGAGCATGTGGTTTATGAATCCGACTTCGCTGGAATGAGGCTGCAACACCGTCGTCTTATCCTGAAATAAAACAGTTAGCAATAAAAGATGAATTTGGCTTTGTCATTCATCTTGAGTTCGGTTGCATTAACCTCCGGTTTCCCGTTTTATAGTATAAATACTATACCTGTGATCAGGTAGATTCAAAGAATCTCCTTGACAGGGTTTCCAGCTCAAAGCGTAGGATCTTCTAACACAGATGTATTAGATTCACCATGCTTGCTAGTTCTCATTACCGGAACGTCTCAAAGCAGACAACACGGTAAGAGTGAATCAGATAGTTACTATCTTTCTGATTAAGTCGTCAATTCATTTACTGGACCAAAATTGATATCCAGTTATCACAAGCTTGATTCATATAGAATCTTGCAAGTCACCTACCAAGAGCTTGTTTGATGTTGGCTCAAGCAGGATTTCCATCTTCACTGTGAATACTTGAGTATCACTCAGAAATTTATACATGATCTCTTCTGGGCTCTTAGACTTGATTTGTTGCACTTTTTAGGTTTTAGTAATCGGATGGTGGAGCAAACTGCCACCTATTCTAATCAACAATTCGGAGTGTGAGATGTCAATAGATAACGTGTGTGTATCTCCAATGACATTATGATGATGAGACAAGTTTCTTTTGAGAGAAACCTGAATGGCTGGGAAGGGTTGTGCATTGCATCACTGGGTCCATGATGTCGTCTTCAATATCAACAATCATCATTGTGATTTTGATAGATTATGTATTGACCCGGTTTCTGCCTAAGTTGTGTGGAGGGCTTCTTTCTTTTCACCCTTTATCCATACATTTCTTTTTCATTCTTCAACCCCTTCAATGCTTACCAAGACGTCATTACTAACACCTTGTTGTGATTGTTCCAGTGTTAGCTCAATCTTAGTCGGCATTCTTCCCTTATGCACATTCATCTCCAATCATACCTAAGGACTGCTATTTCTAACTATGAAGTGTCCTTGGGTAGATCCCTCCGGTTCTGGTTGGATCGTAGGACTTATACCTAACCTAATCACCTTATGACTTCAGAATCGTCGTGAGATTAATAGGTTGTTGGGTATGAGATCGAACCATAAAACCATTTTCTGACATTGTTATTTTCAAATACTCCCCCTACACATGTGCTCCGAGATTCGAAATTGTTTAGCACATGAAGGAAAGAGTTGCACTTAGAGTCTTAAAGATCACATTCGTCTATAACATATTTTAATCACATTTTCTCCCCTTATTTTAAATAATAAAACACTTAGTATTTGAAATACCAATTGATTAAAATTTGACATGAAAAATTCCATGGGGAGAAAAATTATACCACGATATTGCATGAATTCATCTCCCCTTTATTTTAAATAATAAAACACTAGTATTTGAAATACCAAATTGATTAAAATTTGACATAAAAAAATTTTCATTGGAGAAAATCTATACCACGATATGCATGAAATCAGATTCTGATAAGCTCCCCCTCCAACATATATGTGGAACCAATATTTATTAAAACTTGACATTGGAATGAAAATTGATATGACTAACAACAATTTGAAGACGGAGTGAGATGCCTATGGTGAACAATGTATCTACTAATTGAGCATTCAGTTTCCACATTTTAATTTCACAAAATGTTTTTGGATACATAAAATTGACATTTATGAGATGTACCCAACACATTAAAAGGCTTTGGTTTTAAAAGCTCCCCCTCAGAAATTGATTCACATAAAAATGACATTCTACGTACTACAATTCTTTGAAAATTATTCGAGGAAGGGAGTGTTGAACACACAATTTTAACAAATACCACTTTTTATGGAAAAAAACCACAAATTATATTGTAGACAAGTTTTGACATTGAAAGATCTTATTGAAAAAAGTGGTTCGAACGATTTAAAAACATGATAGAAGACTTCTCTTCTATTTTAGAGTAAGCGCACTGAAGCGTACATTTCGCCCGGAGACAATCGAGACCGAGTTATCACTTAAATCTTACATAAGTCCATTGGAAAATTAGAAATGAACATGTTTTGAAAAGCATTTGAAAAAAAAAAAACTCTCGCTCGAACTTCATTTACACGCCCTGTGTCGAAGTTAATTCAACATTTCTAGTACGTAAATGTTATCGATTCCAAGAGACAATGTCGAGAAGATCTTTTTTTGGTATTTTGAAAAATTTTCCTGATTTTATATTTTGTGTTCTAGTTTTATATTTTATGGTATTTTCTATTTTCTTTTTCAAAAATTTTTTATAAATAAAAAATAAAGAGAAATAAAAATATTTACAAATCAAAGTTTCCATTAGCAGTGACAGTTGTAGCTAGAGTTGAAGTGGATGAAGTTGAATCAGGTTGTTGTGACCGTATATATTGATGCATCATTAGTAGTGACAAGCTGAAGACTTAAAAACAACTTGATTTTCTCCCATTGAAATATTCGTCTAACCAGAGACCAATAAGCAAATCCAATCATCATTTTACGTTGTAACTGTCTCAGCTGCTTGATGAACTTTGTGACACTGACTGCAGGCCTTGAACCGTTTTGTCAAAACGTCACTTGACATTGAGATCGAGGCTTGATCAGTTGTGATCAAACGTCATTGACATTGAGAACCTGAGGCCTGAACTGTTTTGAGACAACGTCATTTGATGTAGTTCATCTTTTTGTAAACCATTTCTGGCACTGTTTCTGAGATAACATCTTTTTCAGCAACCATACTCTGATATTTTCCTGCTTTACAATATATAATGCACCTGCACTTAATCAATTCTTTGTTGCTTTTGACCATTGATAGATACCAGCACTTAAAATCCAGAGTTATTTTGCGATACATAAATATTTTGGGATATCTACATTGGAAACCATGTGGAGGGTTCACTGACAACACTTGGATGTGCAAGAGTATGAATATCTTTCCTGTAGGAATCCACCTAAGACCAACAGTTTTGAAAATTTTACCCGTAAGTGTTTTCCACCTAAGATCGAATCTAGAAGATGTTATTTCCTCATACACAGCGGAAGACTTTACTAGAGAAAACCATCTCTTTTGAAGATCTGCCTACCAAGTTTTTGAGTAAAGACTCTTTTGATCTACGGGTTTGTTACGTTTACTAATCTTATGGATTGAAATCTAAGCACGTGAGTTTTACTTCCTTCAGGAGTAGAGAGTATGTAAATACATAGCATCATGTAATTGCATTAAAGACACACTTTTGACATGTAGAACAAACAAATTGTTTGGAATCTGAGAAAGAACTAGAATTCTTAGAGTGATCTGCTTTGGGCACAGCCGTTATGTAACTCGACTACATCTTAAGATACATGCAACCTCCTAGATGTTTGACTGTTTGCTCCTAGGGTTTGGTTTCCTATCATCATTAGTGTTTGAATCTCGCAGAAGTAATGCACACTAGTTTTGAGTTCCAATCACTATTCTTGTATCTTTTTCTTAGCTGCACTAGATAGTGATTGAAGAAACCATGTCATTTGAACTAAATCTTGGCATGTTCTTAGAACTATTTCTAGATGAGCTAGATGCAATCATGTGATCAGGTTTTGCAAAGGTGGATTCTCTTTTCTTAGGCAAATAATGTTGAGTGACTGGTTTTGACAAATTCTTGTTCACATCAACTTGGAAGCAAACCGTTGTTTTGACATTTGAGCCCTTCGGATTTAATAACGCCATTCGTGTGTCTAACAACTGATTGGTTTCTTAGTGATTGGTACACCGGTTTACCCCAAGACTGATGGTTTTATCAAACTTAGTATCTACTTATAGCCTTTTAACTTCTTTAAGTTCATTTTTAAAGCATTCAATTGCAAAAACCTTTTCCTGAATTCTTGACTTTAATTCAGCATAATTTAAGCAAGCAAAGATGTAGTCTGTTCAGTAGTCTTAGATCCTCGATGATTTTAATAGAAATCATACAAATCTTTGTAATGCTGTTTCAAAGTCTCATTTTCCTTACGTAATTTAGCCACACTATGTTCTAATTCGATGTTCATTGTTTCAAGTACATCAATTTCCTTTTCAATCTTGGCTTTATTACTTGTTTCATTCAAAATTTGACCATGTTGCCCTGATTTTAAAGATTGATTTTGATATTTAAGTTCGAGAGCAATGCAATGTGCTTCCATTCTTGAAAAATCTTTTTGAAATTGGGCAACTGTCTTTTTGAGCAAAATATTTTCAGACTCGAGTGATTGTTTTGAGTATTCAGTTGTCTGGTTATCAGGTGATGAATCAAGCATAGGACTTTTAACTTGACATGTTTCAGGATACTGGTCAACCCTACCTTCATTAATGATTTCAGGTTGCTCAGTATGCTGTTGTCCTATAGCAAAGATATTGCATTCAGCAGTCAATTGTACCTCAGCCATTGGCTCTTCATCATAAATTGGGTCCAGATCTCTGACATCATCAGCATCAGTATCATTCCCTGACCTGCCGCTGTCCATCTTGCAGCTAATGAGTCTATGTCCTAGAGATGCTATTGTTGTTAAACCAAAACAGCATCCAATTGCATTTTACCGTAACAATCTAAACTCTCAGTGCGTCAGTCACCGTCTTGTTATGTTTATTCACTCCTCTTAGGCATACTGGTCTTATGATTATGGTGTTCTTTCAGCAAATACGGGACTTCTTAACATTACGTCCCCCAGAGTTGGAGTAGTGTATCTCTAAATGTTTAGAGAAATAACCTCGTATAAATACTGCCAGGTTATTAACAAAGTACGGTGTTCGTCCCTTTCTGACTAATCATAATCCAATTTACAAACTTGAATCGATGAACTTATTATGAGAACCTGGTGTGTCATAACACCTACACAACAACAGGAATAGAACTCATGCCGGAACAACAATACCCAAAAAGGCTGTCATGGATCCAACTTCTTGAAATTCTTCTTTGTCAAGTTGCTTTCGTAGTTGATCTACATTGTGGAGCATTGTACTTGTGAAAGTATCAGCATCTTGACCAATAGATTGACATGCATGCCCGTTGAATCCATGTTCCGATGCGAGTGCCTTTTAAGTCATCTTTTGAAAGAACTTGAAGGTGTGAATGAAGAGATCAAAAATATGTCATGCATCTTTCTTTTGCTTTTGACATTTTGTATTTGATTGCATGCACATCTTTTGTTTCAGAATTCAAGCTGCATTCCTTTACTAATTTGCTGGATGCATTCTCTGAATTACTGTCTTCTTTCTCAGAACAAGTGTTTTGTATGACAACTAAATCAACTTTCAATGAATCAACATTCAATGCTGGAATTGGATTTGAATGATCTTCTTGTGTTTGCATCAACTTCTTTTGTTTCAACAATTGTGGAGTTCGTTGTGATGAAGAATTAACTCAAGCATGTATTTCCCCGAGGAAATCCATGTAAAGATCATTGCATTCGTAATATGATTGAGCATCATAACCGTTGTTAATTCTGCATTCGCACTTTGATTTCTGAACTGAAAGCATTTTCAAACGTTGTTCTGAGTTTTGTCAAAGTAGTCTTGCAATCAGTCTGAGAAATTATTTCTTTGGTAAGATGTTGTTCTAGTAAATCCAAGTCTTGAGAGAATGTTCTCTTGAAAGATAAGGCAAGGTATCAAAATCATGTAAAGTACAGTGAAACTTTAGTTGTGATGCATTCTCGGAAGACTTGTCATATGCATTAAATTCTGAAAGTTGTGTCCTCTCTTGAACTTATGAAATTGAACACGAAGAACAGTGTCATTCTGAAGAACACATGAATATTTGAGTTTGCAAATTGTATTGGTATTTGACATTATGATGAAGCTGTGAATGGATATCGATCTAAGTAGGTAAAGTGATTGTGTTGTGATTGAAAACAATTAATGTTCCCTGGATTTTTACAAATCTTAGATTAAACGAGAAAAAATCGAATCTTTCGCGGGATTTTACAAATCAAAAGCAACCGTAAACCAAAAATTATGACGTTGAAATCTTGTTGCGTTGAAGAACGTAGCTTTTGTTGGCGAAAAATGAGCTTAAAACAATGAACGGTGCACAAACGATTCACTTTTGAGGACTAACGATTGAATTATATGAAATAAGGACTAACGGTCAGTTAGTTTTCAACAAAGAGGTGTTATTAAACTTAGGGACTGCATGTGCCATTTTTCAATACTTGGTAATTAATATTTTTGATTCCCTCCATTTTTTTTTCATCTTTTTCGTTTAAAATGTATAAGAAATGAAACGATTGAACATTTGATCATTCGAACTCGATCGGTTATCGTCGGTGAAAACCGAATATATCACGTTGATCGAAACGACGACACGAACACGATGATATATTTCTCAAGTCCCGTCGTTTAACGTCACTCGAAACCGAAAAACCCGAAATACGTTAAAACGTTAAGATTTTGTGTTCCCTCGTTCGATCCTTGATAAAAATCACTCGTTCGATCCTTTAAGGGTTTCTACTCGTTCGGTCCCTCTTGGTTTCGACTCGTTCGATCCTTGATAAAAATCACTCGTTCGATCCTTTAAAGTTTCTACTCGTTCGATCCCTTTAGTTCGATGGACTCGTTCGATCCTCTTCCTTTTTCTACTCGTTCGGTCCTTGTGAAGTTTACTCGTTCGATCCTCGTTAGTTCGATGGTACTCGTTCGATGTCACTCGTTCGATGTCACTAGTTCGATGCTTGCAATCTTACACTCGTTCGATGGTCTCGTTCGATGTCACTCGTTCGATGTCACTAGTTCGATGCTAGCAATCTTACACTCGTTCGATGGTCTTATCTTAGAAAAGCTAGTAGCAAACATGGTAAATAAAGAAACAGCAAACCAAAAAGAAAAAAAAGAACACAAACCAAGAAAAAATTAGAAAAATTGATAATAAAGACACAAACTGATTAATAAAAAAAAAAAAAAAAAAAAAGAAGAAAGAAACAAAAACACGTGTGATGAAAGTAACGAAATAATAAAAAAATGAAAATGTTTCGAGTAATTATAAAAATGAAAAGTAATGAAAATTAAAAAAAAACTATAATAAGCCGAATCAATAAGCTCAATAAGCAACGAAACCACAAACACTATACCCACCCGTGGCGAATGATACCAAATGTTATCCCAAAAGCTTAATCCATTTCACAACAGCAAGCTATACCAATAAGCAAACAAAATAGAAAAGAGATAAGGAAAGTGAAATATTATTAAGAGAAATAAAGATGGAGAGATTACACACAGCACACACAATTGAAGAAAATGGTAACCAACACGCCTCTCCATTGTGAGGAGAGGGTTTCTATTTATACCCTTGAGTCATGAGTGGCATGTGGGCTTTCTAACTTGGCCGGTGCTTGGCTTTTCTTGGGCTTTGAGCCGAAACAGGACAATATTAGATTACAATCCAGAGCCAAAGAACCCAAGGCTAGCCTATTACTTAACAAGACTAATTTACGACTATTATTACACGATAACATACTTGTTCGACTATATAAAATAAGGCAACATGGTTTTCTACTGTCAAATTGGTTCCTTGACAAGACTCAAGTGGATTACCAAGTAATGGCAAATTCGTTTTGCGATTTTATGAATAGTGATTGCGGAACCGGGAGTCGGAGCCATACAACACGGTCTTCAGCCCACATGGTTCAAACATCTATTGGATCGTAATTTTGAAAAATATCAAGAAAGTGATGAAAGTAATTGATGTTGAGAATTGGCGGATAGACAACTCTCGGGTGTTGAGGTGGATTGTTTCTTTGATCGAAGGGAACTCTTTTGTTTCGTTGACGAAGTCTTTGATTCGGTGTACGTTCAGGTTCAAGTAATTGTTCAACAAGTCAGAATTAGCAAGCACATTTATGCACCAAAGGAGAATTTGTTGGGAATCAGTCTTCCAAAAAATCACGGCGATTTTTGAAAAAGAGGGGGAGTAAAAATAATTTTCCATAGTTGATTACAAAACAGCTTAAAAATCCCCAACAGCGGCCCTAAAAACTTTGATGTGTTTCAAAAGCTTTAAATATATAATGACTAAAAATACCATATAGAGAAACACACGGGTAAAAGTATAACCCACGTATATAGTATAATTTTTTTTAGGTAAGACCAGGTCGTCCACTAGGATTTGAGTAGTGTTCAAATAAGTCATAAGAAAAAATAGACTTTAACAATTTTGAAAATAACTTTTGATTTTACCAGTAAAAATAAGATGACTACTCGGATAGTTGATAATAATTTATAAGTAGTGGTAATGATTTAGACCTCCAAGATGGAACATTAACTTATAAAAAGGATTTCACGTTAGAAAAACTTCACAAATAAACTTAAGACTTATATTTATTTGGCTAGACCAGATGTTGTCACTCAAATGATCCAGTAACATATTATATCAAAGCTTCTTTTTTTATCAATTTACGAAGTGGATTTCTCGAACAGAAACTAAAGACCATAGACAAATCTTTAAAACCATATAGATCATAACGGGTCTTTCGACCTATACCGATACGATTATATAATCTAAGTTGATAAGCAAAACCAAAAAGATAAGAGATAATAGGGTTGCAACATAAGCTTGAGATTAATAAGATCATGATCATACCAAACACTTATTCATTATCATAACTTCACTGAGTAGTCATGAGAGAATTAGCCTCTCATGGCTACGTAGTCAATAACATAACTTGATTCAATAAGAAACTTCATTATTTCAATAAACTAAGATGATATTCTTCTTCGTTCTTGGTTGTTTGATCTTAAATCTTCAAAAGGTATGGTGTTTATGGCTTAGGAAAAGGTTGGGAAGGTTTAGAACATCATTGGAAAAGGATTGTGTGTGAGATGAGAGAAGTGTATAAGAATGAGATGATGAGTATGAAGGGAATGATGAAATGTGTGAGAATTTCTTTATTACAGGCAGATATTCGGGTAAATGCGACGCACAAAATAATTTTTATACGGCGCACATGATGTGTTAAGACGATTGTATTATGACTTCAATTACTCTTCGTAGCCAGAAGGAAGTGCGTCACACATTGCACTTTTCAGCTTGAGACTTTATCTTTTCTTGTAGTCTGTGATTTACGAATTGTAATCAAGTACTTGATCTTTGTTTTATTTGAGCTCGGGATGTCTTCAAGTGAACCTGCAAGTATTTCTTGCTATTAAGTGTCGAAAGTTCACGAGAAATGATAAAATATATATAAATAACGCCACTAAAAACATGTATAATTTAGGCGTTATATAAGCATCTAACTCTAATTTTTTGTTGAAAGCAAACACTCGAAATGAACTACCAAATCTAGGCAACGTTATCTTGCCCATCGACATCCACCCAAAGAAAGCTTAGAGTATCTTGCCATTTCCATCTTTACAATAATATCATAAGACGATCTACAGATTAAAATCTCATTCATCTCATCCCATTTGAAGCTTCCCATCAATTGAAAGTACATTACAATAGGTCATTCAAATATCTTAAACACATTGTCTTAGATCATCATTGTAATAACATCATTATCTTGTATCACCAATTATATTAGATGGTTTATGTGCTTGTGCCATAAAACACAAGGTTTGTTATGTTGGGCCATAAAACATAATGGGTTTGGGTTGGTTCTACCATATGTGTAAGAACCCGATATTTAGCTTTGTACCGGATAAAGTGTAAGTGACTATGGGTTGGTCCTACCTTGATCCAGGACTGGGTATTTAGCTTTGTACCCAAAAAAGTGTAAGCGACGTTGTCTAACGTTTTCTCCGCCGAGAAGGGAGCTTGTTGATCTAGTGAAGTAACTCTCGAGTTGGTACTCGGGAGTGGATAGGCGTAGAGGAGCTCCGTGACCGAACCACTTAAATCATCATGTTCGGCTTTGCTATCTCTATTAACATATCTCTATCTCTTTACTTGATGTTTCTGCTGTCACACCCCCAAACGGGCCTGACGGAACACGTGACCGGGGCGTGACGTCATAATATACATTCCACCACAAATACAAAGAACGACCTCATAAGGGTAAGTTGAAAATCCAACATCCGTTTGCATTAATTAAAAGAGTTGAAGTTTTACATAGGCCCAACGATAATATGTGGAAGCGAATAAAGGTTCTAAAGTTTGACAACGATGTTAACATAGAAATTAATAAGTCTTGAAAATTGGCCCAAGGCATGGAAACACCATAAAGCAAACAAAGATATCCAAGCTAAGGACCTGAGAAAAACATGCTAAAACTGTCAACATAAAGTTAAGTGAATTCATAGGTTTGAATTTAATATTAAAAGTGGACCACAAGTTCACAGTACACACGTGACAGTTATAAAAGATACAACTTCACATAAAAAGCATTTACGTTTGCACTAAGCTCAAGACACCGAAGCTGAATTTAAAAGGAAGCATTTTATATGCCAAATAGTATTCCTCGCCCTAAAGGTATCTGACCAGGATCACCTATTGACATTCCGACATGGTATATATCTGTTTGTTCGGACCTCCAAAACTAGTAAGCGCTACTTACACGGATAGGGATAATTAGTCCCAATAGATCTATTTAAAACATTCACGCTTACTTAACCATTACGATCGGTTAAGCAATTAACGGTTCATGATAATTCGGGCATTAGTGGTCTATTCGCTACTTAGGCAACACATAATCAGGAAAAGAAAACGTAAAGTAACTGTGTCCATAGTTTAAAAACAAGCAATGTTTCTTACCCCAAAATAGTAAAGTAAAAGTAGTAAAACATGGGGCTATGAACTCACCTTAGCAAAATAAGCAAATGATAATCACGCAAGTAAAAGATGATATAGAAATCTAGCCGCGACCTAGAATAATAACGCGTCTCAGAAACACGAAAAGTATGCCAAGAATTGCACAATATGTTCATCACCAAAAGACATCCATGTGTGTTTGCTTTAGTTTGATTATCAAATCATGACGAAATAAAATCATATAGTTTTTCGTTAAGTTTTGC
Organism: Tanacetum coccineum; assembly: GCA_026074375.1. Taxonomy (NCBI): domain Eukaryota; kingdom Viridiplantae; phylum Streptophyta; class Magnoliopsida; order Asterales; family Asteraceae; genus Tanacetum; species Tanacetum coccineum. The sequence continues at coordinate 142,351 of BQNB010001172.1, forward strand.
GTTAACCAAAAATACTATTTTTAGAAAGTTTCTATTTTAGGAAAGTTTTTAGTTTCAAAACGTTAATACCGTCCCCTATATTTATTAAGTTTCCATATTTTCAAAACGCACTAACGAGCCTTAATTACTTAACTTCTAAGTCCGTTCCGCTAAATTCTTACCAAACTTACTATTTTTAGTAACTTTATCGCTTTTTTACACCAAAATATGCTAACTACGTCTTAATGATACTAATCAATAGTAAGTGTTACTATAATGTTTTTTTCTAGTGTTAGAAAGTCAGAAATGTCCCGAAAGTGCCAAAACTTATTTTACTATTCACATCAGGCACACTTTATTCATCCCCTCCTGTTTTGTCGACAAATTTTTTAGGTTTTTAGTTGCTATAACTTGGCCGTTTTAAATCTAATTTTAATGTGCGATATAGGAAAAACTATCTATTCGAAACAAGCTCTCCAAAAACTACTTTTACGTCTAATGAAACATTTTTAGGTCGACAAAACCTCAAAAGAAATTCGGGACAGCAAGCACTTTTTGTCAAAAACACAACCAAAATCCACCCAAACTTCACAATAGTGCCTAATCTAGCCTAATCTCCATTCACAACTAATCCACAACAAAACCACACCTAAATCTAACCTAATCCCTTCATTTCTATTGTTGCAACTCTCATTCAACTCTCATCTCACCAAGAACATAATATTTAACTAGTGAAAACAAGGTAACATCATTATTTATAAAATCTTGTTTTATAATCTTTCAAAAATTAAAACACAACATATGGATGTATGGATCTTGAACATATAAGAAGAACATAAGTAAACCACAAAGAAAGATTCAAGACACTTACAAGAATGAAGAACAAGTAGAGAAATCACAAGATCTATACCCTAAAATAATAGATCTATAAAACCCAACAACATACCTTGAAACCCTAACTTAGATCTTGAAGAAAACCCTTAAATCAAAGAACCAATATTTCAAAACACCTTAGATGTTCTTAGAAATGAACCTAGAATGCTTGGATTATGCAAGAAATCAAAGATATGAAAACCCTAGATGGGGCGTATGTTTGCCGTGAGCTAGGGAGAAAAAGGAAGGGAAGAGAGAAATTTTTGGAGACTATGTGAAAGAATGAAACCCTAAAGTATGAAATGATTAGTATTTATAGGACAAGAAGGGGTCTAGGGTTTCATGGTTTATTGTAATTAGTGACCAACACACACCAAAGGTGTGTGTACACCTTTGCTCGGCCGAACCCCAACCACAAGGACCATAAGGTTCAAATTTTTGGATCATTGTTCATATTAGATGCTTAAGCTTTGTCAAATGAGGTTAAATGAAGTCAAAATGTGTAAGAGTCACATGATCTTGTCTAACTTTAGAAAATGTGCATGAGAAGGACCCTCTCATGTGTCACTTTCATGCACACATGCATGTGATTTTTAAAAGATGCTCTTGTTTTTAATTTCAAGGCTTATGGTGCATTTGGTTTGGGTTTAGGCGTCCATAATATAACAAGAGAAGAGTTGAATGAAAGTTTTTTGACATAAGCGCAAGAGAATAGACATAACTACAGTTTACATGAAAATGCGAAAAATGCAATTTAAACGTTAAGACGTAAAAATAAATACCGGGAGTGATCGTATACTACGAAACACTTAGAAAAGATAAAATAACTCATATAATATCTAAACTAATCAAATTCCAAAGTCGGAACGCGTCCGATGACGTTTTTCAGATTTACGCGGGTTAACTTCCTGGTAAACTACCGGATTCAAACTTAACGTATAAAAGTCAAAAATAATTGTCGGAAAAGTTTAAAATATTGACCTGAAATTTTCAGGGTGTGACATTCTTCCCCCGTAAAGAAGCTTTTTCCTCAAAGCTTAAGACGTGGGTTCAGGATTAACGAAAAGATGAGGGTACCTTTTCTTCATTTGGTCTTCGCGCTCCCAAGTAAACTCAGGCCCTCGTCTCGAATTCCAACGGACCTTCACGATTGGAATGCGGCATTGCTTTAGCTATTTAACTTCTTGATCCATAATTTCAACTGGTTCTTTAATGAAATTAAGCTTGTCATCAATCTGGATCTCATTCAACAGAATAGCTAGTGGTTCGTTTACGAAAAACTTCTTCAAATTAGAAACATAAAAAGTGCTATGAACTCGGCTTAATTGCTCTAGGAGTTCAAGTCGACAGGCAGGCGTTCCCACTTTAGCAAGAATCTTAAAAGGTCCAGTATAGCAAGGGTTTAGCTTCCCCCGTTTGCCAAAACGTATCACCCCTTTCCATGGCGACACTTTCAACATGACCTTATCTCCAACATCAAATTCCAATGGCTTACGTCTCTTATCGATGTAGCTCTTCTGTCTATCTCGTGCAGCTTGAATATGATTCTTGATCTGAATGATCTTCTCAGTGACCATTGAGCTGAGCATCTCTAACCTCAGCCCAACAAATAGGTGATCGACATTTTTGGCCGTAGAGAGCTCCAAACGGTGAAGCTTTGATACTCATGTGATAACGGTTGTTGTAAGAAAACTCCACCAAAGGTAGGTGTCTATCCCATCCTTTCCCAAAATCAATTACACAAGCACGCAACATGTCCTCCAATGTTTAGACGGTTCTTTCACTTTGACCATCAGTCTGTGGATGGTAAGCCGTACTCATATCCAATTGAGTACCTAGGGCTTTGTTCAGCGATTTCTAGAATTAAGATGTAAATTTATTGTCTCGATCAGAAATAATCAAAACCGGCACTCCATACCTCGAGACTACATCCTTCAAGTATTGTCTCGTCAACTTCTCCGTTGAGTCAGTTTCCTTCATTGGTAAGAAATGAGCGGATTTCGTGAGTCAGTCAACAATTACCCAAATTATATCTTGACCAGTTGATGTCGGCAACTTAGTAACGAAATCCATAGTAATGTTCTCCCACTTCCATACTGGGATCACAGGTTGAACCAACAAACC